>JAURVB010005146.1:0-14157 GCA_033002965.1 Piper betle
CTCATCATCCAGGAACTCTGGCTTTGGAGAACCGGTATAGAATTTGGAAGATCATACCAGAAGAAATCAAAGAATTGCTTTACTATTATGGATCCAGGTACGCTTCCGTTATTAAATTTATTTTCTTGATGATTTGATATGGAGAAGGTTTTATTGATGATGGTTTTATCATCTATATAATTTTGGTTAAAGTTTAAAGTTTTTTTTATTCAACAATGCGAACTCAAGAAATCAATATTTTCAGAAGCTTTAGTATATATACGTAATGTCGGGCCACCTTAATCACGCATAGCTAGGTTGAATAACAGTATATGAATAAGATATAACTATGCCGTATTTCTAATTAGTATAAATAAGAGGTCATCATTATACATAGACAACGCTATTTTTGAAGTGGTCATATTCTGCTGAAAATTCGTTGAACTATGTCAACTCTGTACCGTTTAGAAGAGGTCATTGCTTCAATTTCCAGCTTTATGGATTGGAGAAAGTCAGGAGGAAATAGTACTCACATATTAGTTTCAAGATGGTTACATTCACTACAAAAAAAAGAAGACTTTTTCTTAAGTCTTCTCAACGCTATTTATAACCGTGGAGAAAGATTATAATTTTTTTAATATATTTGAAAATATTTGAAGGTGAGTATGTATTAATTTTCTATCTTTTCTCCACTCCAAAAATATTTCTCCATGTCTTTTTAGCAGGGGAGAAAGTTTTGAAAATTAACACATTCTTTTAAAATTTTCTAAATATAAGAATAAATCTAAGTTTTTTCTCCAATGTAAAAATTGGCTTGAAGGAGACAACCTCTTTTCTCCACAAAATTTTTTTGAAATGTGAGGAAAAACCAATTTTTTGTAATGATTATTGTGTTATATATCTAGCTTTTTTAAAAAAATTAGCAATAATTTAACATCACGTGACCCACTATAATAAAATTTTACTTTTGCTCAAGGCAAATTTTAGAGTATACTTAATGTTATCATAGACTATACTAATACGGTGAGAAAATATAACCCACAAAATAATCTTTAAAATTATAGGGAAATATGTCTTAAGTATATATATGCACGACAATATTATATGTGGATTATAGTCACATATATCAATATAACCCACAAAATAATCTTTTACCACGGTTTTAAAATTATATAGCTCGTATCAACCTCAAATATATAAGCTCCACGGCTCACCGTAGACAAAAGTGGTACTATATTGTAGTGTGGAACCAAAGTTATCAAATTCTGACAGGGTCTAACTGGCTTTGCGTTGATTTCTTTTAAGAAAAATTTTAGGTCCGCCTGGGAACGACACCGATGGAGACACTGTGCGTCTCCACCGCCGATTCTAGGGATGATCAACGGTGGAGATGCACAGGTCTCCGTCAGCGTCACTCTCAGGGCAGACCCAAAACCGACTCTTCTTTTAATTTGTTTCGGGACTGAGCATGGTTTTGTATATAGATCTATAATGTTCATATGTACCGCATATATTCGTTAATAGAGGGGGCTACGTACACGTCAAATAATATAGGCTGTATGTCAAGCTATAATCGACATCGTTCTGTTGTAATATAGAGATTATACTAATTCAAAGATTAATGAAAGTCTTGTCCACCATTCCTCTAGCACGTGGTGACTTATTACATTACTATCCAGGGAAAGAAAGAAAAAACATTATAAATTAGTTTTACGCTGGCATTTTGTGACAAAGAACAGCAGCATATAAACAAAAAAACTAGTAGCAGTGATTTTGTCGTTTCAGGAGCTACTACTGGTGCACAAACAGTAACGTGGGTTGTGAAGCAAAGAAGCAAGTCCAGAGAGCCGATGATAACTATTATATGTTCGATGTCACATATAGCGGTTCGCATACATGCCAAACCCTTTTGAAGTCACCATCCTCTTTTGACATCAAACAAGAAAAATCTGTTAGTGAAGCACCGGCAAAGCTAATTGTGTCCACCTCCATCGAGTTAAGCAACATTTTCAATGTGGAAGAATTTGCAGCAAGTGACCAACAATTTAGCCAGGCATTTTGGAATGATCTTCTCCACCAGCGTCGGCAAGAAGCTCTTTCCCCTTACTCTGCTTTCCACTCTGCTTCGTTGGCACCATCTTGATGACAACCTGCGAATTGGAGAACCGATCGAGAATAGGGTTTGGAATCAGGAGCAGAGGAGAGTCCTGCTCCCTGGAAGATCTTCCTGAAAGATCGGAAGATGGATAACGAACAACAGCAATTTTGAATTCAATCAAAGATCCCGATTACAATTGCATCCCCTATTTTTATAGCCTCCCGCCCATTTCCTTATTTGAGTCGTGGCTAATTACAAGACTACCCTTTGCCCAATGCCCCTCTTACAATATGCATACCAATGCCCTCTCCATGAAAACAACCTTGCCCTCAAGGTTACTAGGATACTAACATTCTACAAAGAACAATTTTCCATTTGCAAAGCAGCTGGTAGAGAAGAAGGTACATGAGCATCTGCGGCTACCGAAGCCTTCAGTTGAGAAACATGGAAGACATTATGTAGTTGGGAATCCGCTAGAAGTTGCAGCTTATAATCCACCTGACCAATGCGCTGGATGATTGGAAAGGGGCCATAAAATTTTGTAGCCAATTTGTTTGATTTCCTTGTTCTCAATGAATCTTGTCAATAAGGGTGGAGTTTCAAATAAACTTACTGTCCTACCCAAAACTCGACATCTCTTCTTCTCAAATCATGGTAATGGCTCATTCTTAGCTATGCATTTGTCAAATTTTCTCACAATTCTCTTAGCAATTGGTCCCTGTGGCGTAGAAGTCCATCTACTTCCTCCATTCTCGCTGTACCAGGGATGTAAGAAAGCAATGTAGGAGGAGGCATGTTGTACACTGCCTCGAAGGGGCTCATGCGTATTCCGGTTTGGAAGCTGGTGTTGTAACAGAATTCAGTCCAAGGCAACCATTTGGTCCAAGTGTGTGGGAAATCTTCTGAAAAACATCTCAAGTATCGCTCGAGAACTTTGTTGAGCACCTCTATTTGGCCATCTGTTTGAGGATGGTAGGCCGAACTATAGTTGAATGCCACACCTTGTAACCGGAACAGCTCATGCCAAAAGGAGCTTGTGAAAGTTGAGTCCCTATCACAAATGATGGAAGTTGGCATTCCAGTGGAGCTTGAAAATTTCCTCAAAGAATAGCTGAGCAATTTTTTGAGCTGTGAAAGGATGAGCAATGGGAATGAAATGGCTGTATTTCGAGAGTCTATCCACAACTACAAAGATTCCATCTTTTGCATTGCTTCTCGGCAATCCACTAATGAAATCCATGCTAATTGAAGTCCAAATTTGTTGTGGTATAGGTAGAGGTTGTAACAATCCTGCTGGTGCTAAAGTAAAACTTTTGGATTTTTGACAAATTTCACAATTTTTCAGATAAGTCACCACATCTTTATACATTTGTGACCAATAAAATACTGCTCTCAATCATTTCAAAGTTTTTTGAATTCCCTCATAAGTTCCATCATGAAACTCTTTTAAGATAGTTGGTATGAGATCCATTTGAGAGTTCAAGTATATTCTCTTTTTGTAAAGAAAAATGCCATCATGCCATGACCAATTTGATGACAGCTTGTTGTCATCAAATTGCTGTTTCAGATTTGATATCTGCACATTTGTAGTATAAGCTCGTTTAACCTCATCCAACCATCTTGGTATAGGGATCGAAATTACTGCTAAGAATGAGGAATTCAGATTCTTCAAGTTGGGGTTAGCAGTGTTGGACTCCTTACCATCATTTTGCCTTGATAATGAATCTGCTACCCTGTTTTCCTTCCCAGGCTTGTATTCAATCACAAAATCGTATCCTAACAGCTTCGCTAGCCACGTTTGCTAAGCTGTTGTGTGAAGTTTTTGATCCCATAAATACTTCAAACTTGAGTGATCCGTTCAAACTATAAAAGTCCTGCCCAACAGGTAGTAACGCCACTTTTGGACAGCTAACACCAAAGCCATCATCTCCCTCTCATAAGTGGATAGCAATAAATTCCTTCCACTTAAAACCTTGCTGAAGAAAGTAATTAGCTGATCTTGTTGCATCAGAACTGCTCCTAATCCCATCCCACTAGCATCACATTCCACCACAAAGGTTAAGGTAAAGTTCGGCAACACAAGAACAGGAGCCATTGTGAGGGCGTGTTTTAGGTTATTGAAAGAATCTTCAGCTAGTTGACCCAATGATAAGCATCCTTCTTGAGCAAATCAGACAATGGAGCAGCAATTTGACCAAAGCCCTTGATAAATTTTCTATAATACCCTGCTAATCCCAAGAAAGCCCTTATGCTCTTGATTGACTTGGTATGGGCCAATTCATAACGGCTGATATCTTTTCATGGTTCATGCTGACTCTTTGTAAAGAAATGATATAACCCAAGTATTGAATTTGCTGTAAACCAAAAGAACGCTTCTCCCTTTTTGCATATAACTCATGGGCTAACAACTTCCCCAAGGTCATTTTGATATGTTGTAGTTGATCTTCCCAGCATTTGCTATATATGAGTATATCATCAAAAAAAATCAATATAAATTTTTTCAGATATGGAGCAAATACATCATTCATCAAAGCTTGGAATGTAGAAGGTGCATTAGATAATCCCAAAGGCATGACCTTGAATTCATAGTGACCATGATGGGTGCGAAAAGCTGTTTTTTGTACATCAGCCTCATGCATCCTTATTTGATGGTATCTTAATCTCAAATCCAACTTGGAAAAGTAGACAATACCATGTAATTCGTCCAATAGTTCGTCAATGTTGGGAATAGGAAATTTGTCCTTGATGGTTGCTTTGTTGAGTGCTCTATAATCTATGCACATCCTCCAACTCCCATCTTTTTTTACCAACAACACCGGAGATGAATATGGACTTGTTGTGGGCTGAATTATCCTTGCCTCAAGTAGTTCCTTGACTTGTCTCTCAATTTCATTTTTCTGAAAATAAGGATACCTATATGGTTTTACAGCCACTGGTGGGTTTCGTCTTTCAACCTCACTTGGTGATCAAAAGCCCGTTGTGGAGGTAAACTTTCTGGTACTGAAAATACTTCCCCAAACTTTTGTAACACCTTGTCCAGTTGTTCAGCTTGTAATGAGGACAATGGTTGCCTCGAGCTACAATTGCTCAACACCTGTATATTCATTAACAACCCTTGTTTTCTCTTCTTGAAAGAATGAATCAGCTATTTATTGTCACACAATTGGCTTGGGGGAGTAATCTGACCTTGTAATACCACTGTTTTTTTATTCTCCGTGAAAGACATTGTAAGGGATTCAAAATTCTATAATATGGATCCCAAGGTTTTCAGTCGCTGAATGCCTAACACAATATCAATCTCCTCTAGCTGAAGTATGAAAAACTCTAAAATCGTACTATACCCCGGAAGGTCCAACTTTATACCCACACACTTACCACCACAACTCATCTTCTCCCCATTGGCTTTCTGAACCTTCAACCCATTACTTGTTTCCACTGGTAATTTCAATTTCTGGATCAAACTTGCATTCATAAAATTGTGGGAACTCCCTGAAATCTATCAAAACTGTTACTTGATGTCCGCCCACTCTCCCAAGCACTCTCATGGTATTAATGATTGTGGCCCCTGTCAATGCGTTAAGAGATATCGCTGGCATGATCGAATCCCCCTCTTGTTCACTATCTTCTTGGTCTGACAGGTTTTCTTCCCTTGCCATTTCAATGACGAACAACTTCTTGCATTTGTGTCCTGGAACAAACTTATCATCACATCTAAAACATAGTCTTGCATCCTTCCTCTCTTGCAGCTCTTTGACATTGAACTTCCTTCCAATAGTAGTCTCTTTGGGTTGTAAATTTGCCGCCACGTTAGCTTTCCCCTTGCTAGTTCTGAAACCGTTTTCCTTGCAAAATGAACCAGCTGTATATGGATATGTCTTACTCATTGGTTTTCCATATACATGTGGTCTCTGGTTCACATGATGCTCTAAGTGCCTGGCTAGACCTTGTGCGTCTAACAAGGTCTCTGGTTTTCTTGCTTTCACCTCCATGCACAGCTGTGACCTGAGACCACACGTATAACTACTGATCTTCTATTTTTCTGTCATATAACCAGCCCTTATTGCCAACCTATTGAACTTGATTGTATACTCTTGTATTGACGAATCCTGAATTAACCTGGTAAGATCTCCATAGAAGTCTTCATACTCCGATGGACCAAATCGTAGGTTCATGGCTTCTTTTAGTTCGGTCCAGGTAGGTACCCCATGATGTTCTTGTAACATATCAAACCAGATTTGAGCATCATCCTCCAAATGAAAGCTTGCCAATTCAACTTGTAAGCTTTCTTTGATATGATGCAATTTGAAAAACTTTTCTGCTCTGCTAAACCAGGATATAGGATACTTGGAACCATCAAACTTTGGGAAACTTATCTTGGATCTTTTTAAACAATCTTCATTTGGAGCAACGTGAAGAGCATTCTCTTGGGCATACTATCGAACATGTTCCCTTCCTCCTCTGAACAGAACGTGCTGCGTGCTGCCTATTGCCCGACGACAGCAATGGCTCCTCCTGTTGGTGATGATGGTGAATACCCTGCAATTGTTCTTCTCTGTGTTGCTTACTACCCAACGACAGCAGATGCTCCACCTGTTGACGATCACAGTGGATTCCCTGCAATCGTTCATCAACATCTACCCCATTTGCAGAAACCCTCACATGCGACGTACCAATCCCCTCTCGATTTTCAAGATTCAATCTATCCTCCCACACCATTAATAACAACTCGAATTTCGCACACATATTGGAAACAGCAGAAAGTAAATAATCTTAAACCCTCCTGATTTGGGCTAATTCTTCAAATTTGGGTGAAGAATTCATACCTCCCTCGCCAGGCTCTGATACCAATCTGGCCGATCAAGAATCTGGTCTGGAACCAGGAACAGAGCGAGAGTCGGGCTCTTGGATGATCTTCTGAAAGATCAGAAGATGGATAACGAGCAACAACAATTTTCAATTCAATCAAAGATCCCGATTACAATTGCATCCCCTATTTTTATAGCCTCCCGCCCATTTCCTTATTTGAGTCGTGGCTAATTACAAAACTACCCTTTGCCCAATGCCCCTCTTACAATATTCATACCGCATTTATTACTGGCCCCCCTTTCCAAGTACCTTCACTGTCTATGAAGGAGACCGGAGAAAGCAGTGGCATTTTGAAAGAGATGGATAACTCGGTGGTAGACCTGGTAGACGTCATGTTTGGCTGTCCTGACACTACCAACAGTATAGATACCATCTTCACTTTCAAAAATTAGGACTTGCTTAGAGAGATTAAAGAAGGATATGTAGAATGTAGGTGAAGCTTTTTTGTTCTTCAACTTGCAACTTTTCAATTTTTTTCCCACAAATAATAATCAATCATGAAAGAACCCAGCAATAGTTAAACTGGTAAGAAAATTTTACAAGAGGAAACATTTTTGACATATAGCTAACTGGCTAGCTATTTCAAGGATTTAATTCGAGCATTCTGCTAAATAGTGCAGGCAAGGTATATAAGGATAGACATGGCTAGACCATAGATCTATATAATCCATATTGTAAACCAACGACGGCTCTGCCAACATGATAGAACAAATTGACTCCAACTTACCATTGTTCAAATGGTAGGCAAAAATCTTTCCATGTCCCTTTATAAGAAGAACATCTTCATCTGGATAAAAGGCCATGGGGCAGAAATCCTCCACGTAGATTGAGAATTGGTAGCAGAGGGAAAGTTTGTCCTTCGGAAGTTGAACACATGCCACAATCTTCCATTCAAGTTCTCTACTTGTGCAGTCCTCTATTAGCTTCCAGACATGAACTGCCCAGTCAATGTAAGTGTAGGCCACATAGTATAAAGAGCTGTTAACCCTGTTAAAAATCTCAAACTTCGCATCTTCCACGGGCAATGGTATACACCGGTGTTTACCTTTCTCGACGCAAAATATCAATAGAATGTGAGGAGAGCTGCTAGATTGAAGAGAAAATAGCAATCCGTTCATGTAGATAAATTGCCTAAAGTTGATCAAACCATGAGCGTACGAGGCATATGAAATTCGAAATTTCTTCTCGACCCAAAAACCTTTATCAGAGGAATATATAGCCATCTCGGGAATAATCATGCAGCGATGGCCATGAAGAACGCGATTGAACAGTACCACTCTGTAATCTGCAGAAAGTGCAGGATCAAAATCCAGTTGAGCAACCGTTGAATGATAACCATGATACGTATAATTGTTGGGTAAACTCGGCAAATTCTCCCATGTCTTTGTCAAAGGATTACATACAAAGCATGTTGCGATGTTGTTGCTCGACATGGCCCGACAAAGAACCAAACCATTACACAAGGAAACAATTTGGAAATTTGGGTAGCGTGGAAGAAAATTGAGATTTGTGGCATCCATGGTGGAATCATGATACACCTTGTTGGTTCCGATGCAAAAGTACCTGGCTAGTTTGAGATTCTGACTCGGAGGTTTCTTATGTGCTTGGAGATAAAAACCTGATAATGATGTTTTTAATCTCTTCTCGGTAAGCAGATTGGTAGAGATGATGTTGCACCATGCTTTGCATGCACACTTGAGTCTGTAAAGTGATTTGATAGGCAACCGAAGAAAGATTTCAATCAACAACTCATCCGAAAGTTCATTGCTACAACCATACACGGAAGAGGAGGATTCGGAATATGCTTGTTGCTCCATGTCAATGTCTATACACTACAGCATACAAATTTTGATAACATAAAATTTGTTTTATGAACTCAGAAAAAGAAATTCAAATTAACCCAAAAAAAAACAAATTTGCTTCGTAGTGAACAATTTACTTTTCCTTCCCCGCCCGTAGTTTGTACTAAAATTGTTCCCTTTACTATTAAATAATTTTGACGATCAAACAAAATATAAATCATAACGTTTAAAAAACGCAAAAATATAAATTGAGGTTCAATGAGAAATAAGAGAGGACGTTCAATGAGAAATAAGAAAAAGGACGATAGAGAGGACTAATCAATAGTATTAAATACCTCTCGTTTTTTATTTGGAGAAGGCCAAACTTTTACCTGTAGACTATGAAGATGTGAACGTTGTAACGAAGTCCAAATGGGGAGGAGACGCCCAGATGGGAAGGAGACGACGAGGGTAAAATTAAAAAGTAGAATCCATAAAGCGAAACGAGAAAGTTGGAGAAGTTGGTAAAGACGGAGGAAATATATATTCTGAATCTCCGATCGTGAGTTTATCGACTAGAGTAGAGGGTTACTATGTTCTTGTTCTCCTCGTAGTTTGCAAAAATTATAATCTGACGTGAATAAGATTACAACGGAGGGATTAAACCGGATTAATTTATTAAAAATCGGATAAGAATCGATTTAATTAAATTAATTAAAATTAGTGGGTAATTTGGATGGGTTATTAATTATAAAATAATATTATTATGATTATATGGTGTGTATCATATTTTATAATATATATTTTTTATAATTTTATTTAAGATTTATTATAAGATAATTATTATGTTTCATTCAAGTCGGAGTCGAATAAACTTTTATTTACGATATTACCACCAACCTGGTTTTCCCTCCGACGCTCTCCCGCCCTCCGCTGCGTCCTCCCCATCCCCTCTGCCGGGAGAAATGTATGATGCTCGAGAGTGAAATGTAGTCATTTCCTATAGCAGGCCATGACAATTTACACTCTACCCACTTGCCAATATCGGAGGGGAAGACATCCAATGCAATGTGCTCGTTTGGCCACCGACCAGTGCACTTAGTGAGCATAACTCTATGGAGCTGGGAGGAAATCATAGGATCAAAATCCAATACAGCTCCCGCCTGTTGATACCACTTGATGGTTTTGGTAGTGCAGTCCATGTTCTTGTGAGAGGATTGCATGCTAAGTACGGGTACTGTTCTTAGGCTTCCCAGTGAGGCAAAGGAGCAAGCCATTGCAAGAGTTTATGACTCGGAAATTTGAAGAAACAGGGCAGGTAATCAAGGCTCACATCGTCCTCGTTATCTGTAGGTAAATTGTTGGGTGTTGTAAGGGGCATGTACCTGTACCCTCTAAGCTTGGAATCGTTCTGATCGAATTCTTCGACGTGACAATAGAAACCGGCAAAGGGCAACTGCAATTTTCTCTCAGTGGATAGTGTGGAGATGTGGCTCTGCCATGCCTTTCTCACACACTTGAAGGAGAAGAGGCTCTTGGCTGGCAATCGAGACAAGATCTCTATCAATACATCATCTCCTAAATCTCTGTTTTTTCCATCAGAATCAGACATGTTTACTCCTTTTACCAGCAATATATGGCTTCTACTGATCAAATGTATCTGTTTGGATTGAAGTGAAGCCTATGAGCACTTAAACATAATTAATGGGGTATTGGCGTGTTGACAATTGAGAGAAGTTGTTGGGTTCGTTCTTGCAAACCACGTTACTGGTTTGAGGTTCTTAAAATTTAATGGGCGAAGACTTTTACATACAGCTTGCTGCTAGTGCTACTTTTGAAAGATTGTCGACTTGTTCTTGCCCTGCTTCTGGAAACAAGCCAAGGCTTCTTGTTATGAAAAAAATGTCGTCAAATGTCTTTGTTGACTAAATCATAGTAGTTGATATATTCAGATTATTATGACGTTTAATAGAACTAGAAGGATGTAGCACAGGCCGCCAAATTTAATTGTTCCAAGGTGGAAGCCGCCGAGATTGATGATACAGGACGCGGTGGACTGGAGTTGTACCATACTTTAAAAATTCGGATTCGGGCAGGTAGTCCAGTGGTTAGATTTGTAGTTGACTTCAAGTCCACTAGAAATTATATATAATAATTTTTTACCTTAATGTATAAAAAGATATATCAAATTATGAGAAATTATTCTCTTTAATATTTAAAATTGATAAATATATAATTTATTTTAATTTAATTAAAATATTAATTTAACTAAATAGAAAAGAAAAAATATTTTTAAAGCATTTTTTGTTTACTGCAAAAGAGATTTAATGAGATTCGGGGAGGCAATCATAAAATTTGTTGTCAGGAGTCAAAGTGGAATTTAAATCAAAAAACCATTGACTAAGTTGACTCTAAGAATTTTTAAAATCAAAAAAGAGTTTTAAAATTATACAGATTTACTAGCATAGTCTATGTGTTTTTTTATTCATAAAAAGAAAGTGAAAAATATCTGCTTTTTTTATCAAAATATGGCAAAAAATGATAAATTAAATTATTATTATTATTATCTCTTTTTTTCTTAATTCATATTAAAATGTATCTTTAAAATTAAATTTTATTTATGGGGTAATCTATTTTATTATCCATTGATAGTGAATTTTTTTCAAGCCATCTTTACGTGAAGTTGACTTGATGTTTTCATTAATAAAAGGCGATTCCATCACACAACAAAAAGGTCATTTAATTTTTTAGAACATATTATATCCGAAAACGTTAGTAAAATTTTAATAAGTTTATTCATGTCATTAATTAAGAACCATGTATTTTCAAAATACCATGCGTTATTGCTAGGAACCCCGCCCTTGCGCATTTGGACAATCCCGTCCAAATCATAGAAACAAACTTTTGCATTTTTAGATATGAATGCCCTGCATGCCGTATTCTCTGAAGTTGAGCTACATTTGAAGATTAATACTATTTTTTAAGAAGGTTATTTTTAGGAATTTGCGAGTTAGCCATTTATATAAAGTTAGTGGCAATTATAATTTTAGGTTTTGTTTAGTTGGCATGAAAAAAATGTAAAATGTATAAAATTTTCTTAGACTATGTCTGATGGGCATGAAAAAAATGTAAAATATATTAAACTTTCTTTCTCATAAGATGCAAAATCTCTTTACAAAAAAATTTCTTTCTTTTTCTTCTAGTCTTTATAAGAAATTTTATTGCGATAAAATTTTAAAGGGGACTACTTGGTGGTACTCTTGCTTGTAACTTATCCCAAAATATTTTAAAAATAAATAATTTTTTAATGAATAAATGTTTTAGCATGAATTAACATTTATATAGATTTTATAAATTATTATTTTTTATTCTACAACAAAAACGAGCCTAACTTGTTATATCAACGTAAAGTTCGATGCATTGCATGTCATGATCCGATGCAAATTAACCAAGTTAGAGCGCAACATATCATTTTTGTTCTTACGTATATTCGAATGCGAACCCAACACAACAATGCAAGGATTTTAGTAGCCTAAAGCTCTCTGAATTAGATCCTGGCCCGTAGTACAGTAAGTATAAGATCTATAGATTGGGTAAGAGATGTAGGGATTCATGGAAGCGGTTGTGTAATGACGTTGGTGTTGTGAGTATGTGGTTTTGGTGAGTGGCTGGTGTGGAAGGGATTGCCTTAAAGAAACAAAAACAAAACAAAACACCCAAAAAAACTATCTGTGTCAATTCAACTTGATGGCATTCCAATCGAATAAAATTTGATGTGTAGATACTCCACCATCATTTTTCATGTTAAGAAATAATAACACTTAATAAGCATATTATCATAGTCTCTTAATTAATATATAATACTTTTACTATATTAAATTTAAAGTAACATAAGTTATATAGTTGTGACATATCTTTTACATTATATAAGATAATAAATACTTCTAATTTAAAAGTTTTATAAATTCACTGTACAGAAAAATTTAGTGAAATAATTCAAAATTAATTAATTAGCTTGAAGCTCTCGATTCAAGTTAGATCCATAGTTAGGGCAAGCAATCAATCAGAACCTACCAAACCAAACTGTCGAACGGTCATTCGGCAGCTGAATTTCAAAACCAAACCGAAACCAAGCCTTTGTTAAAACCGAACCAAAATCAACCAAAATATTTAGGTCGGCTTCGTTAGATAACCAAATAATTGAAATTCAATAATAATTTATAAAAAAATGATTTATTTAATTATTTAATCAAGATTATGTCATTATTTTAGTAAAGATAATCATTAAATAAGTAATTTTATATATATATATATCACATTTAAAAATAAAAATTTATTATAAAACTATTATAATTTTATGATAATTAATATAAAATATAGATTTACAATATTTACAAAAAAATCAATTTATTTGGTTATTTCGGTTCGATTCGGTTCCAAACCGAAATATCCATGTGCCATTTGATTTGGATATTTTCCAACCAAAAACTGAATCAAATTACCCCAAATCTAAATTGAAACTGAAACCAAATTCGATCGGTTTGTCAATTTGACCCGACCTATGCTCACCCCGAGTTCCACTCTGAACACCTCAGACTCCCTCCAAAGTCCAAGCCCAAAATTTTAGACCTAACAAGTTTGGAAAACACAAAATTCTATTTCCATATTTTAAATATGTGATCAATGATGCAATTCCTAAATAGAGACTATAACTCACGTATATTATTTTGTGAAAAACTATCGGATATGAAGTCTGGTTTGAGAGTAAGATTATAACCACTGCACAAGTGCATGGCCTGCTAGCTTAATCAAGTTATAATGATATTATATAACATAGTTCAAAACTAAAAGTTCGGACTCAACTCGGTCTGTCATTGAGTGGAGTCGATTCGAAGTTCAATACTCCAAGCTCGACTCTGAGTCATTTATCTTAAAATTTTAATTATGTAAGTAAATAATTGTATAAAATTAGTTTATATTGTTTTTTGACGCTTGAAATTTATAAATATACAATTTACAATACTTAAAAATATTGATTTAGCTAATTTAAAAGGAATATAATATATTTTGATAACTTTTATCTTTTGATTCATGAAGTCAATTATAAAATCAGTCATCATAAAATCATCCATAGAGTTTGATTCGAAAAGCTACAAATAGAGCCAACTCATGGAGTTTTTGAAGTAAAAGAAAATAATTTTAAAACTATGGTATATAATTCATAGCTATTTTGAATTTGTAAATGATATTATATACCAATTAGGCACTTGATTATGATAATTTAAAATTACAACAAAAAAATGTAGAAAGATTTTCATATATACTAATTCACATTTTTGAATATCATATATATATATGTGTGTGTGTGTGTGTGTGTGTGATGAAATTAATGAAGGACAAATTAGTATATTTCTGAAACAAAGGCCTATGTAT
>JAURVB010005147.1:0-99919 GCA_033002965.1 Piper betle
CCCTTGGTTCTTGACATCCTAAAAATTGTCATCCTTCTTCCTTTGGTAAATTATTTTCTTTCTCTTCTCCTTTTATAATATTTCTTTGATTATTGAAATATTATTTTTGTAGTGCCCGAGGACGTAAGCCTCGTTAAATTCGATCGTTAAATTCCTGTGTTCTTTTTTTTCCTTTTATGTCTATTTAATAGCTATTGTCTAGTATAATTGTTGTTAATTATTGTGCTATTGAAATTATTTGATAAAATTTTGTCTAGGAGTTGGTTTTTTTAAGCGGACCGTTATATCCCATCACACTTTCCTGGGAATTTATCTTGGGGTAATTTTTAGTACAATAGTTTTCACGCTAGTCATCTAGGTAATAGTTTTTAAAGTCAACTAGTTATCTTTAGTAAAAATTACCCAGTTTTCACAACAATCAATGGCAGGTTGAATGAGCACAAAGTTGGTCACTCGTGGATAAAACGTAATTGACAAAATTCTGTGAGAGAGGTAAGCATTTGGAGCCTTCAGTGATTATTATGACCGCAAAATCTTGATATGTTATTAAGTATAAAATTGAGAACTTTAATAAAAAAATTGTAAAACCCTAGTTTGGCACAACTGTTTAGATTGTTGGTCCAGTTTGGGTTAATTTGGTCTCGTACAGTCCGATGGCCGAGATTGTTTATTGTGACACAATTTTTGTTGTCGTGGGGAGCATAGATTAACATTATTGTTGTTAACATATGGAGATTATTATGATCTTTTTTATGGCTACCTAATTAGTCTTATATATGATATGTCTTCTTAAATGAGATTCAGACGTTTTTAATAAAAGAAAAAAAAACTCCATAACAGATATAATAATACTTCGTCGATTTTATTTTAAGAGAACGCCCAAGTACTGTATAATGGATAAATGCATAATGCTCACACTATTTTAAGTATAAACCTTGTAAGATCTAGGACCTAGATTGACACACTATTGGGAATTCCTCTACCGGTCAGCCCACCGACTCCATTAAAATCGGAAGTATTAGGGTACAGCAGTGTGTAGGGCACTTTGACAGGACCCATTCGGTTCTTCAGCTCCAAGTTATTGTTCCTCTCTATAATCCTGTTCTCAATCTGGACCAGCTTCTTCCCAAAATCTTCAAAAGCCTCAAGTGCAGCTCCATCAGTGGTCCATTCGGGGGTGGCCGATTGCCCCAAATACACCTCATCAGAGGAATGCCTAGACAGGATCTCAATCAGTGATATCCAAATCAGTGTCTGGAATTGGGAGTTAATTGTGGACAAGAACACACCATCAGGGTTTGTCTCTAGCTCCTCGTAGTCCTTGGTTCCAACTTCGGGCATAAACCTTCTACTAATAGTGGGTCTGTTGGGCAGGTACCCACCATATGGGTACTGCCCAAAGTTCACAGCCGCGTGCAGAGCAGATGCAACCCATATGATGGTGGTGCAAGTTTGGGTCAAGTCGGATCGAGTCTGCATGTTGGGCCACCATGGTTCATCCACCTTGTCCCCATGCCCCTTCTCTCTCACCTCCGTCCACCATGCTTGCAGCTCTGGGTCATCCTGCACCGATTCATCACTTGGGTAATAGATGGCGCAGTAGTCTTGCACCCAGTTCTCTATCGCCGACCAGATCTCTAGCCCATCTACTGCATAAGGGTAGTCCTCAATGAGCAGACGTAGCTTGTGCGGCTTGCTTGCGTCCGGCACCGCAACTCCTCTGTCGAACACAAGAAGCGAGTGTGCTTGGCGATGTCAGTAAGTACAATAATAAAAAAAGGCTTAGCAATGAAAATTATATGGATTACCTTTTGAGGAGATCTGCGGGTAGTCCTTGCTCTGTAAACACCCACTCTTTGTAGATCACTGAGGACATCTCCATGGTGTATTTTCCTGGGAATACAGTGCCTTCAAGGATGCCCCCTCCGTTGATCAAAATCTGTCGGGCCAAGGCATTGATGTTCATGGTGTCCCGGTAATGAGGACTTAGAAGCTTGTGGATGGGGTGCATCACACTCAGCTGTCTGTTCGTTGCAATAACAAACGGCTCTATCACGGCATGAGTTTGCAACCTGTGTACGCCGTCGTGGTCGAATTATAATCACAATTCGATCAAATCAACTTCATATATACGCCCAAAGACTGAAGCTTATTTATAAACTTTCAGACACCAATTGTCAGTACAGCTATGTCTTACCAGTGGCTAATCAATTGGTGATAGCCAGAGTCATTAACCGCTACATAAGCTTTTGCCAGTTGCCAGATTGAGCCCTCAACGGTACCCTCTTTGGCCGGGGTGAAGACCTTGGAGACGGCTCCCATTGATTCCCCATCTGGGTGTGGCAAGCTGAGCTCTATTGCCAGAGGTGTTAGTACCCCATCGTCCGTCATGAATAAGATAGTCCTCGTTGCATAAAGTTTTGTGGAGGTTGAGTTGATGCGGTTGACATATGGCATCAGATGATCATGATGGTCGAGTATGAAAAGCTTCTTGTTTTCAATTGCCTGATTGAAAAATTATCAGTCATCTTTTGCTTCAGCAAATGTAAATTATATCTATCAACTATCAAGATATATACCTCAAACACTGTCATGCCTTGCATGTTCTGTTCAATGTGTTCCACCGTTATTTGACTGTCCTGGTTACCATAGACGTTTCTATCTAGCGTGCTAACTGGTGGGAATGTCTGGAGATGAAAATTGCAGGTATGTCCTTTTGAGTTAGCCATACAAGTAATTACCAGCAAATATGAAGTAGAAAACAAAATATATATCTACAAACGTACCTCCAAACGTTTAATAACAATAGGGTTTACCCCGGCTAGCATCTCCCTCGCAAATTCTGCGTCAGTTCTCCAAGCCAATTTGTCAGCTGACACAACAGTAAAAAACACCGAATAACAGCAGGGTTAATTTATATGGCATTCCAAAAAACTATTCAAGAAGACTCTTGGCTCATACTTAAATTTATTTTAAACTCATTAAAGGCTAAATTAAAAAAAAAAGTAATTTCGAACCTTGAATGACCTGGGGTGTAGGAAATTTGAGAACTCCCTCGCCATCGGATCTTTCAAGTTCTTTGATCATTTCCAAAGGGATCATGCTCTTGGCCTTCTCCAATGCAGGTACTATGGGTAGTTTTAGTCCACCTTCATACAGGTTCAAAACATCTTGAAAGGTGTCAAACTCATTTGGCGTTTTGTCACAAAACGACTGCACTGCCGGAACTAGAACTTGCACAATGGACTTGAGGGCGTCCGCCAAGAAATCTGACATCTTGAGGTGCCCAAATCTCTCGTCTCTGGGAACATATATGTCCAAGCTTAGTAGCGGCAGCCGGCTTTCGGTTTTGGGGTCTGCACTCCACGAAAGAAAGAAAAATGATCTAGCTAGAAGTACCCATTACTACCAATTTTTTTGACGGAGATCTAGACATGCCTGTTTTGGTGGGTTTTCTGCCGGTTCTTCCCCTCCTCGGATAAGGGAACTCTTTGGACCCTCCCAGCACTGGCCGTGCATTGTCTGGGCCTTTGTCTGGGTCGCCCAGGTCGTTGTAGTAGGCATAGTCATACACCCTGTCCCACTCCTTTAGCTCCCCATTTCCATCTCCTCTTAGTTGGCCTAGCTCTTCCTCCCGGTACGCTACCAGTGTCATCGGCGTGTTTCTAGGTAGATAGCTCTGCCGATTTACATGCAAATACATGATGAGGTTGCTTAGTATCAGTCAACGTTGGCATTCCTGTACAGCTTAGAAGAGATTTAGTCACTCATTTAAATTACATGGTTATTATATTTTTCAAATCTGACAAAGTTACCACATCGTTCCTGTCCTTGAAATTTAAAGGCTCGTATTAATTTTAATGGATACAAAAAATATCCACACTAGCTGATTTTAATTTTTTCCATGCATGATTAAATTGTAGTAATTGTTCATTACATCACACAACAATGACTCTTTGGTAAATTATACTGGTTGATTAGCTATATAATGTGGTAGTTGGAATGGTTACCAGAAGATATAAGCTCAATTGAGCGTTGTCAGCTAGCTAGCTAATTAGATATATATACCGGCTAATTGCATCCAAAATCTTCATCTTGTAACAGTACTCCTTGCAAACTACTTCGCGCAGCTCCTTGATGTTATTCAGTCGAGGAAGATGCAATGTATTTTCCTTTAGATACTCCGGCTGGAGAACGGAGAGTGTATATATATATATATAAGAATGGGTTGACTGAGGCAGGCCGCCTCAGTCAACCCTCTTGAACCTCTCTTATCTGAGACAATTACAAGAATGACCCTTATAAAATCTCAAATAAAAAAATAAAATAAAGAAACCACCTCGATCCTGGTTGAATGCTACCGAAACTCCGATCGCACTCGCCGGGTCTGATCGCCGGCGGTTAAATTTGGCCGCACTTGGTCGGATCTCGCCACCAATGGTCGGACGACGGTAGGCAGAAAAACAGATTTTTTTTACTTTTGGTGACGAGAATGGCCGTCTTCGGCCATTCCGGCCACATCCCAGTGGTCGGATCAGCCACTAAGGTGGTATTTATATCTTTTCTATTTAAGTTGATCTGCCGTCCTTCCAATTGGACTGCTAAATTAAAAGGGGCTCATGGCTCATGTTATCTTCTCTCTATATATAATCATATACCACACTACCACATGTAGTCGGCTAGTGAAAGGAAAGTTTACCTGGTTAGCAAAGAAGATACGGTCATGTTTGTAGTATTTGACTGGGTACACCCAAGAGTTGCATACAAAGTGGATCCGACCAGTGCCGGGGACATCTTCTAGGGTGAGGGTCTTCAGCAGGAACTCACTGTGATGATAGTTCTTGACTAGCAAAGCCCCAGGTGTTCCTAGTGCCTCGTCCCAGTTGAACGTCACCTTGAAGGTCGACTCACCGGCCACCACCGGCGTTATGGTTGTGATCCAGTCCTGCAAATATGCCTCATCCCCTACCACGCCTCGGTTGCCCTTCTCTGCATCATTTCAAGAGGGCTCATAAAAAATCTTCCATGAGAAACCAACCACATAAATCACAAGTATCCAGGAAAATATTCACAAACTCAATGAAATGCCTTAATTTGTATAAGACGAATTGAAATTTACCCATCATTAAATTTCAGCAGAACTCCCCCTTCAATTTTGTCAGGGAAGTAAGTAAAGGTCATGTAGGCCACATAAATGCATGCCCGGAGATCATAAAAAGATGTTTGTAACAGAAACAAATCAATAATATTATCCCAAACCAAGAGAAGGATGATCTTTAGATGATTACTAGATATATTATTCGCGCAATAAAACTTAATTTATTTAGATGTTTTTGTTATAAATTAGTGTGTCATGATCAAAAGATGATAAAAGCATGGAACGTGTTCCTTGAGCATCCCTGCCCACAAAAGTAGAAGAAATCATTAGTAAATTAAGGTTTGGTACCTGGGTCTCCATGATCAGCACTAATGAGCTGAAAAGCTACACCGTCGCCGACAAACTCGTGCAATCTATCTAGAACAGAGGCGCCCAATTGATTAAAATCCAAGAAATTCTTCTTCATCAGCACTACAGTCCCGTCGATCTTCGCTGTCTTGCCCTCATTCGACTTTCCACTCCCAGTGCTCAGAGCATCCACCAAGCCGCTGAACATGGTCTCCACTGCGAAGATCAATATTCAAATTCAACACCGGTGGCTTGATTCTATGGTAGAAGGTATGGGTTTTGAAGTTGCATCGCCCCACGGGGTATTTATCGCGAGTGGTAGATTGATGGAGGAAAACTTACTCTCCAAGTGAAAGTTAATCCACAACCGACATGTCTTATCTTCGTCCTCTAATTTCCAGGAGTCTAGTAAAAGGCCGGTTCAAGAAATTTAATGTTTATGGAGATGTAAAGTGGCTACTTGTGGGGATTCTTTCCAACAGGGAAAGCAGACGCAATGCTCTATTCCGCAAGAAGTATGACATGATCTTTCAGTGGGAACAATCTGAAGTCAATACCCACTCTTAAGGCAAAATAAATAAATTTAATCGAAGAAGATAAAGGCATGAACACGACCAAAGTTTCGTTCATCAAATGCTAAATTTGGTTCACATTAAAAAAAATAGAAAATGTATTTTATATATATATATATATGTCAATTTTTGACAAAAAATATTAATCCTTCGTTAAAATATTATTTAATTTTAAAATATTTTATAATGAGATGCAAGCAAGACTGGAAATAGTCTTCTGTGGAAATTTTGCAAGCAAGACTGGAAACAGTCTTCTGTGGAAATTTTACCACAGCAAAACTTTTTACAAATAATATAAAATACAGGGAACTTTTAAAAAAAGGTTTTACATCTCATATTTATATCATATATAACTATAATTTATTCTAATACCGGGGTGGTTTAAAATTTCCTTTCTTCAGGAAAACTATTCTAAAATTTGAAGAATTTTCGATCTAGCTTAAGGCCTGTTCTATATAATGTCCTCCAGAAACTACCCTCAACGTTACTTCAAATGACATAACCTAAAAGTCTTTTAGGAGGTCCAAAATTCTAACCCTATTAAATTGTTAATCCTAGTTTCCAACTGAGTCAATCCAATTATGTTATTTTAAAAAAAAAGCTAACCCACGATTTAATCATGTATAAAAAATCAGTGGAGACGGAATAAAAAAATTAAAGGATTTAAAGAATGCACTAATATAGCTAATGCCAACTTCTTTTGGAAAACTCAAATGTCTTTTTACGAGATATTATAAAAAAAATTGATAGATAACTTTTTCCCGTACTTCACGTTTGTTGCCTCGTCACTATTGTAGCAAACTGAATTGAAGATATTAAACAAAAAATAATGTGTATCAATATTAATTATATTTTTTCCCCAACCAACACAGATAATACACATTGAAATACTGTGGTTTTTTTTTTGAAAAAAACATATGGAATTGATTAATTACGATAATATTTTTTAATTACTATATTATTTTTAGAAAAGGTATTACATACGTTGATAATTTTACAAGGTGAAACCCACGTGTACAATGTTTGCGCATTTTTGGATGTACACAAATGATACGTGTCCTTTCAAGATACGAGGATAATGTTGCCCTATCACCCGTCCGGTGAACATGGACCTATTTGGTGAGGGACGCTAGCCCCTCGGCCTCGAAAAAATAAAATGAATTGTTTAATTATTATATTATTATTGAAAAAAAACCTTTCGTATGTAAATGAATGACGTGTGGCGATACCGACAGTAATTAATGTTGGACAACCACCGTCTAATTAACAAAGATATAACTGCAGAGGGACATTGGCTCACGCTTCGGGGCTAAGCCACTGGCCGATGCTTCGGGGCTAAGCCACACAATTTATACGAAGGGGGGGGCAGCTAGAAAACACACTTATTAGAAAATCGATGGTCAGTAAATAGGGTTATTTTTAAATGTCGATGTAATTTTTGACAAATATGTTTCAGGGTATTTAAAATTTTGACGAACTTTGATGTATTATGGCTACGAGCCGAATTCGTCCAAAAATTCATAGTATTTGGGTTTGATCTGTATTTAATTCGCTATATTTTTGACCTAAGCTTAAGCTAAGCGAATATTTGTATTTGATTCTTGCTCGACTTATATATAATTAAAATTTTTTTCAACACTATATAAATTTAATATGATATTAATAATATTGATGAGCCGAGTCGAACCGAGAACTTTTTTGAGTTTAAATACATCGAGCTTGAGTTTCGAGCCAAGCCAAGCCCCGAACAATCCTTAGCTCAAACTTTGTTCGTTATTCAACGAGCTATTCATTTCGAGCCAGACTATATTTTCGAATATAAAATTAACGAGCAAAATTTTAACTTGTTTATACCCCTAGTCATCAGTGTTGAAAATTCTCGACACTAATACTATTTTTCTCGATGGAGTATGATGTTTGCATTGGAACATTTTGCATCATGAATAGTGCAGCAAAATTTTTTATGTTGAAAGTGGCGTGGCAAAATACTTTGCAGCGGTTCATCCCCAACGTAAATATACAACGGGCATGACGAAGTAAAATAAGAAAATCGCCAATGTTAAAATGAGTGTTACCTCAAAATTATTGATGCGAAATACATTTTTTCGATGGAAATTTACATCAATAATTGTGTTTTGATGCATTCTAATACGAATTGCTGGTTCAAACTTGGTTTAATTTCGATACTAATTTAGATATGCAATCAAATTTATTTTATTAGGGAGTTATTTTTTTACAAAACCTGTTTACATTATAAAGCATTAATTCATCAGAACATCCATATAAATAAAAATCATGCATTACATAGTCATAAATAATGCCATCATTCCTAAATAAACTGCTCATAATATTTTCAAATCAACACTATGATAAGCGAAAAAAATAACCTACAAAAACAAAAAAGAAAATGTTCTATCTAATATCTATTATCTAGTTGCATAACTAAAGTCCTCGTTTGAATCTTTCTCAGAGCTTGACAACTGCAAGAGTCTATGCCTACATAACCTTTGTACTTGTTAAAGAAGAGCCTCTCTTGATGCAAAATCTGCCTCATGACGGGCTTGCTCCTTAGCGCAATCTCTGTTTGAAATGTTCATCTCAGCATTCACAGCAGCTTGCAATTCCTCTTGAAAGAATAGGTCCCAAACATCAGTGTCCACAAAAGGCGTCAACGTTAGATCAGACCCATATTTTGCTTCAACACCAGCATGGTACCTATCATGTTAAATCACACAATAGTTCGTTTGAGAAGAAAAAATAAGTTGACGATAGGATAAGAAGAAATAAATCCATGTATGCAAGTTGCAATCTGGAATAGCTATGAGTTTTGAACAATGATCTGGTCTTTCAGATCAGTTGTTTATCAACTAACAAAATAACCAATTGAATAGATGCAGTGAAAACACCATGAATGAATCTCTACCCATTATTGAAGGATCCAAATGACTGCCATGATATCTAGACTATGCAATAACACTTAAACTAGTTTTGAACCTAACCCACTTCTATAAATGAAAGCATGATAGGATTATATAATTGATTGAAAAGAATAAGTTACTGGTGTTAAATTTATACCTCGATACAAAACTAGCTAGCAAATCTCAAAAGAGTAGGGATAATTTTTTTCCTGATATTTGAGCTCCTCTTCTAGTGCTTACATAGACACTTTTATCGCCGAACATTTGCACACAAACAAACTAAGTGAGATTGACATTGCCTAAAATCATTATCACAAAACACACATCAAAATTAAATCCAAAATATTACTACTAAATACTATTCTAGTTTTTAAAATTTGCTACTTATGTAAGGAGAAATTTGTATGACAAAAATTAAGCACTTGTCATGTCAAAAAAGAAGTATGCATTAACCTTGACTGATATATGATTATCTCATAATTGTTATGGGAGAAATTGGAAAAAAAATTCACTATTCATGACTTGCATTTTAAATCGTTAAAGTGCATGTGGCTGAAGATCATAAAGTAGCCTTGTAATTTCAGATGCTACTGATCAATGCCAACAAAACCTTAAACAATCCTAAATATAAAATGTTGTTACCGAGATTGCAGATTAATGCCTGCTATGCAGCTTGCATTTAATATCCTCTAAGGCCATCCCTTCTTCAACATTGAAGAAGCAAAAGCAATACATGGACAGAAAAGCACATATCCATAGCCATCCAAGGAAGAAACTTCTACGTGATATTCTCCCCTGTACAAGAGTACCGGCAGGTTTCTTGGGGGCCTAGCAAGGTAACTAAAGGAACAATTAGTTTAAGCTGCAATCAGCCAAGACACTCAAGATAAGCACATAAATTGTAGTGAAAAAAAGTATACGAGAAAAAGCATAAAAAATTCCATTTCTACGATATTTTCCAAATTCTATTAATCTATTAATAGTATTCAGATTTAAAAAGGATAAAAATTTTAATCAGCTTGGACATCAACAGAACTTTGGGGATTACCCAGAAAGTACATTATAGTTTAATTAGTCTAAAATTGCCTTCAAAATTACTAAGCTTCATGTGCATAAAAAAAGTTTAAAAAAATTCACCTTTTCTGCTTCATCCAATTCTTCAACTCTTTGAGGGCCCTGCCTGCAAGAAGGCGTGGAGATTATTTTTGGTGTTACGATTTAGATTTTTTTTTCAAAGCGTGTTATAATTAAGATGCTTGTTTTGATCACTTTGTGTTAATCTAGATGCCAGCGAGTGTTTTGGGAGAATTTTTTTATTTTTTATAATAACTTCAACTTTTATTAACGTCAATTCATAATATAATCTAAATAAGAGGAAAAAAACTCCAGCCCTAAATTAACCCACTAATAAAATTCAAATAACAATATGTACTTACTAACGATATTTACAATGATTTAAAATTTTAATATAATGACGAGGTTAATATTGACACAAAATATATTAAAATGTATGGCATTTATATCTCCCGACACATATTCGATTGAAAGCCGACACAAAAATTTATCGATGTAAGTTTCCTTATATATTTGTGTCAATATTTTTCGATGCAAATATTTTGATGTAATGCCCGGTTTTCTAGCTGTGGGGGCTAGAATTCCTCATATTTGTAACTATAAAAAACCTATTATGTATTATCAGCATCAACTTCAGCCATAACTTAATTCAAAAGAAAAAGACTCACTTAGACTTCTTCGAGGCAACTTTATTTCAATTATAGTAATTTATTTTAATTTTTAACAAAACAAATATATAAAAGATACTATGAAGTAACTATAATACTACATAGAATGATTTTCCCCCCACATAATATTAAATCATAATAATAAAGATAGTGGCAAATAGCCCTCTTGACCCACATTTAATTCCCTAAACAAAATCATGACTAGGGGAAAAAACCTTAAGCTGCGTTTCAATTTTTAAGTAAGATCAATGTATTAGTTTTTATATATCTCAGTTGAAGTTTTCAACATGTTGTAAGGTGTAAGGTCTTACCGCTAATATGGGTATAAGATCCACTGAACACCCATTAAATATCCTTGATGGCAGCTTTGAAATTTCATGGGTGCTATCCTTTATACATTTCCACTTAGTCATTAGGCCTCATAGTCAATATTGATGTTACAACAATATATTTTTCACGAGTGGAATAGTATTGGGAGTATTGGGCTTTTACCCATGGGAATTGAGCTCGAAAATTAATCGTTATGACCTTTATAACGTTTTTTTTATGCTCATAGAATCTTAGGAAAAGTAACCAATGCTTTTAATTGAATAAGAAAGTTGTGGAAATCAGTAGACTTTAAAACTACAATTTCATCTTGTAATCATCATTTATAATTAGGTGAAATTGAGTTTTTTTCAAGTAATTGTTCTTAATGGTTTGAATAAATTAGTGCAAACCAATGAAAATTAGTAACTCATTCAAAAATTGTAATCATTATTTCCGCTAATATATTAGATCTTATTTTGACAAATATTAAATTTGAGGCCAACTAACTAAAATAACTAACTAATTATGATATTTTATATTTCATCTACTTTGAGAAAATTCTTTCCTCAAAATTCATTTCTATGGCTAGCTCACGGGCCTCAAACCCCCATCATCTAAAAATTCGGTCAGCTTACTACAAACTAAAAGACTTAGTCACTTATTTAAAAATAAATAATAAAATTAAAGATTATAAGTATTATTCTCAATAAGATACTGGATCTTATCTCAATTGGTATTATTTATAAGATTAAGTACCTATTTAGGAATATTAGAATTGCCTTAATGATAAAATATGCATTACAAAAAATTTTATTTTGCCCATGGCAGGGTAAAGAGTAATGGTAATATTAGTGTGAATTATGTTATTATTAACGTCTTGCAGAAAATATCACCCACAAAATAATTTTAAAATTATAGGGAAATATTCCAAATATGCATGTGTCTACAGCAACATACCTCATGAATTATATTGTTGGGATATATAAAATACTTTGGAGATATTTCTATTCAGTTTTCTAGATTATTTCTTGAACCATACTTTTTAGTCTACGATAACGTTATATGTGCCTAACGACTTGGTGCGGGTAAAAATGGAATTTTCTTTTGTCGTGATGGACGATAAGGAAAACACATATGTACCATATTTCCTTATTTAGTTCACTAGCTATTAAATATTTAATTTAGTTCTAAGCAAATGTATAATTAGATCCATGCGCTGAATGATCTTTCGCAAATCATATTTTATTAATGCAGTAGTTCAAAAAATGTAGATGTATGCATTATTGCAAAAATCAGCCAATTCAGTCAAAAATGCAGACGGATCGGTAGGGTAAAAAATTAAACTAAGAATCGGCCGATTCTCAACTTGAGTCAACACGATAAGAATCGGTCAATTCAGATGGGGCGGCAGCGGGTGCTAGGGGATGGTGCGGCGGAGGAAATCCACCGGCGGGATGGGTGGGGGGAGAGAGGGGTGGGATGGGGAGGGCGGCGGGTGGGGGGAGGAGATCTAGCGCCAGGAAGGGGGAGCCAGGGGCAGGATGGCGGGGTGGCAGCAAGTGACGGTGGAGAGCCGGGGGAGCCAGGGGAGGTATGGCGGGGTGGCGGCAAGTAGCTGGTTGGGGGAAGAGATCTGGTGGTGGGGCTAGGGGGAGCCAAGGGCGGGATGGTGGTGTGGCAACAAGCGGTTGGGGGAGGAGATCTGGTGGTGGGGCTAGGGGGAGGGGGGGTGGGGGAGTGGAAGAGGCGGGATGGGGTGGGCTCAGTGGGGTGGCGGGTGATGGAGCAGGGGATGGGGCGAGCCTTGGATTGTGATTACTCTGAATGTATAAAAAGGGGTACGTGCAGCATGAATAGGTGCAATTTGAGATCTGCATTGGCATGCAATTCACGGCCCTCAGCAAAAGTAGCTTGAGCAAGCTAAAAAAAGATTCGCCTATATAGCATATATACGCGGGATCGCGTTCTGCAAAAGTGCATCAAAGAGTGTGTATCTTGCCTTGAAAAAAAAGAGCCTATTGAACCATAAAAAAACAATTCTTATCTTATTTTTTAATGTGTTCTTCAAGAATTCGCTTGGCGTGTTTTTATATGATTGGTTACTCATTCATCGGGTTTGTTCCGTGCTTTATGAAGAACCGGGCTGTTACAAAACATGATCTTAACACGAGATACATTAGCTATAAATTTGATAATTACGATGAGAGATAACCTAATCTAGGTCATGCCACAACTGTCGGTGTCATTTTGTTGCTTACCATGGTTGGTGATGATAACTCAAGACAACTTTTTTTGGTGTGTCATGTGAAGGCTCAAAAACCTCAAACATTCGCCGCAGCATTTGGATGTGCAAAGTTGTATGACTCGAATTATACACCTGAGCAAACCTTGCATTGGAAGAACGATTAACAGAAAAAAATAAAAAAACTCGGAATTAGAGATAGCAAACCTATCGATCCTAATTCAGCTGTGAATCAGAAAAGCTTTACGGTAAAAATATACTCTCTACTAAAGAAACGGCAGGGGAGGGATCACAGCTTATGTGAGCTAGGGTTGGAGTTTAGATGGGCTACGTTATGGGCTTGGTGGAGAGTTGGATAGCCAAGATTAAACCCACACTTAATTGGGCTTAACGGTTAGGTGAGGGTGGCCTCCCACTAGGGGTGCTAATTGAGCGAGCGAGCCGAGCTCAACACGTGTTAGAACTCGGCTCGATTCGAGATCGAACGAGTTTTGGACATACATGCTCGAGTTCGACTCGAATATCTTTTATGTGTTCGAGCTCGACTCGAGCTCGAATAAACTTAAACTGTTTAATTTTTTTGTGAGCTCGTTCGCCAGCTTGAAGTCATCAAAGTGAATACTTACCATCTCAACTATCTTGCTTCTTTATTATTATATTTCACATATATATATATATAATATAATATAAAAATTATATTATTATATTATTTTATCGAGTCGAGTTCGAGTCGAGTCGAGTTGAACACAACCTTACTCAAGTTCGGCTCGTAAGATTCGAGTTCGAGTCGAGCATTTAAATGTCGAGTTTCGAGTCGAGTCGAGCTCAAGCTGAGCCGAATGTTAAATGCTCACCAGCTGGCTCGCTCAATTAGCAACCCTACCTCCCACGACTTAAATGGGCTTGGTGGACTTAGAGTACTGTCATGCATACGGTCCAGACATACATACATATACGGACATGTATGTATACATACATACACAAAACGTAAAAAATAACGCCGTGAAAGATTGGTATTACCCAAATATAAATCCCCCCATTACAAGCCCTGTGAAATACTATATATATATATATATATATATATATATATATATATATATATATCTCACATCGTATAAAAAAATATGTAAGACGAACTAAACTAAGAACAAATAACTGATAAAAAATTTATGGAGCAACTTCTGTTGTGATCATTTAATAAAAGTTTGTTTCTCTCTCGTAATAATCCCGAATTAAATCCTTGTTATTATAGTTTATTTCATCAAGAAGCCTTTAAAGAATGTGCATCCTGGACCCCTGGTTATAATAAAAAAATTCAAATAATTACTTGTAAATTCTAAATCTTGCAAGTAACAAGTATATGTTTTTAATATTAGATGAGAAATCAAGCCATCAGAATTTGAATATTTTCAAAGAATGGGGAAAATATGATCCAACTCATAGACCAAATAAATAAATAAAAATTAAAAACGTGGGCACATTAAGTAATATATTTGTCAATTAAAATAAAAATTACTCCATTTCACATAAACAAAAATTCAATTATTTATTTAAATGTCATCCCCACCACCCCCAAAAATTACTCAACTCATAGAATGAAACATAAAACTAAAATATTTATCGAACTCCATCAATCACAAAAATTACCAATAAAAAAATGAATAAAGGAAGAAAGTACAGTAGAAAAAAACCCCCTCCTACCTACTCCAAAATCATCCTTTTCCAGAAAGTCTCTTCTCACTAATAGCTTTTTCTATTTATAGAAAACTTTACTAAGCATAGATTTGCAGACTTTCACATGTATTTGTACATTTTGTTTACCCCTTAACAGAAGGGGGATGAAATTCGGTGTTTGAGTAACTAAGCATAACGAGAACTTAACATGCTACAAAAGCTGAGAAATTTATCTTGTACGTAAGTGCTCTCTTTTGCATGAAATCAATGCAACTCAAAATCTTTCATATGTTAATCCTCATGCTAAGTACGTCTGGAGCCAAAATCCTCCACAAATGAAATTGTGGTTCTATTCTTTCTCATTAAAAAAAAAAATCTAGATTCACCATGCCCACAACTTTAACAAAAACAAGTACTAAAGATGAAATATAAAAATTTTAAAGAAAATCCTACAAAATATGTTGTGTTAAAAGGAAACACATTAATTAACACTGGTTCATTGAAGCTACTGGTTGTGGAAGTAAAAATCAAGCCATACCAGGTTGATGGATGCCCGCTCGGTGCTCCTCAGCTGCTTCCACACCAAATGCTTACTATTAATATGTTTAAAATTTTATGATTGAGGTAGAATGTGGAATACGTTTGTTTCCATTAGTGCACAAGAAATTGATTGAACCAACAATAAACATAATACTGAAAACAGTTGTCCAGTTTCTCTCAAGGAAAAAACGAAACCATTTTATAAAAAAATCAATGCAGGGTAAAGAAAAACAAAAGTTCAAGAAACATCAATTGACAGCAACATCTTGGATCCGAAACAAGCTGATGCAATGTTGGCAAGTTCATTCCTTAATCAGCTTTCACAGGCTTTCGCACCAAGAAGGCGTACATGGGCGTGAAACCTCCTTCCTGCCCAATTACGACAACAATGTTAAATGCCGAACATTCGCTAAACCTCCCTCACAGAAATCTGGTGCACTTATTGCCAATTTTGTGCTACATAAATCATACATCATTAAAATGGAAGGTTGAACGCACTTTTGAGTTTCTTTTCCAAATGAGAGCTACTTTTATACAGCAAACACAGTGTATATGTTACCCGTAGGTTATTGACTAAGCAAGACTTTTTCCACCACTTCTTTTTACAAGATATACAATAGGTTTTAATAATGGATAACTAGTATATGATTTAGGGGGACAGAAGAATTGGGATAAGAGGACAATAAACCAACGGCTCTTTCACCTTAGGCTTCTATCATAGAACAGCTTTGCCTGATTTTTATACCAGACTGGAAAATAACCATTCAGATTCCTAACCCTTCAATTCTATGGGCCAACACTTACCTGCATCTCAACAGTAACCAAGTACGTATCACTGCAGAGACACAAAAAACTCAACCTCCACTCATTAGGACTGACTAAACAGTGTACTTAATGTAAGGTGCAAGATAAAAAGAACAAAAAGGTTGGATTAAAGCTAATCAGTTGGCTCCTGGAAAATTGAGACTATAGGCAATCGGGAAAGAATCTATAGATATTGGAGAGCACAACCATCACACATTAAAGAGTAACATAGGAACCCAAGTCACGATGGAGAACTTCAAATATAAATCCCTAGTAGCTGGACCAAGTCAAGCTGCAAGGGGTAGGGGAGACGGTAGAGAACCTCAATGCAGAGGTTCACAACTTGGGTACAATATAATATGTACTCATCAAAAATTTTGGTAAAAGCCAGCAATTTTACTTAATAAATATCCTCCTCTCCTTTGAAGCTCTCAAATGAAGAAACTTCTTTCCGATCTACCGCTAAATATTTTAAAATTTCCACAGAAATAATTACTTCGGACAAGTTGCTCTAATAACTTACCTTCCACCTTCAACAAGACCCTCTGCTGCAGTTTCCAGAAAAGATGAAACTCTACTGCTACCTTGGGGAGCCAAACCTACAAGTTCCAAGGTCTTGACCTGCAAAACCAGATATTTAGTTCTGTTAAAGCAACAGATAGCAAATGCCATACAGATAACACATTCCCATACAACAGAGAGAAAATGATATGAATACCAAGTTTTTTGTAATGAACCGCCCTATTGATGTCAAACGGAAGCTAGAAATAGAGAAATGACTTTTGTCCAAAGGCAAATACCAAGGGACGGGGAATTTTAGCCAAATCCTCCTCCCAGACAACCTAAAATAATCAACATCGCAACCAAAAGAAAGGTGGATCAGTTGTGAGTCAGAGGTCCATTCCACGCAAGATTTAAGATAGTACAAGATTAGGTTTAAAATGATGAAGACTTTAAAAAATAGACTCTGATTACCTCAAAACCAGCAAGCTTCAAAGACTCCAGACATTGCTTGGTTGTCCTTATGTCGGGAAGGCCATCTCCAATCTCAATTTCAGCCTATTTGTACAAACCCAGCTGCTTAAACTCACTTAAAGGCACCACCTACAAACTTCTAAAAAATGAAAAAAAAAACCTTAATTTTCCGGTGGACTTGATTTTGGGAATCGTATGAATCAGTCATGCACCACTCATAAGCGGCAAAGTACTGGCCAGGCTTTAGCACCCTACAGATTTCTTTGTAACAACCCACCTGTTCATATCAAAAAATTATCATCACTGGCCGACATGAAATATATTTAGTAGTCAAGCCTAAATCTGAAAGAGTGCAAACCGCATCAGGTGCATGGCAGGTAGCTTCTATGGCATATACAGCATCAAATGTGTCTTCCGAAAATGGCATTTTCATAAAATCAGCCTTCATAAAATTAATACAAGAAAATATGTAAGAAAATACAGAAACGAGAAACTATAAAAGAATAACAAACAAGAAAGAAATAAAGCATGCCTTCACAAAGTTGCAGGTCTTGTCAACTCCTGCCGAACTATTAAGCACCTGTGGAGAAATTCTATCAGTGCAGAGAAAGATATGGAGAAAGCATGCATAGCTCTTTCAAAAGTAGCAACACCAAATATTTCTCACTTTGCCCCTTGATATCTGGTATTCGTTGTTATTTAATCCGGTTACTGATGTAGAGCTGCAAACGTAATCAGTTAATAAAAAAAAAGGTTTACAGCATAATAAAATGTGCAAACAAATAATATTTCAATATTCATTGGATTATTCAGAAAGATGTGATTCCACAAATTTGTCCAAGTCCCAAAAATGACTAGAATGGATTTTACCTGAACCTAGCAATTTCACGTAAGGGCCCTCCAATTCCACACCCCACATCCAAAACCTGCAGAGTAACATTTTGCAGGTTCCAGTGGTCAAAATCATCTTGTCAGTATTGTTTTCTAATATATGATACAAATATAAAGAACTGTGTGCACAAGGATGGTACCTTCATTCCAGGTTTCAATCCAAGTTTTAGAGCAAGCAAATGTTCATGCCTTTTGATACTTTCACGAAGAGACTCCCCTTTCCATCTGTCAAAAGGAGTGTTCATTTTTTCCATGTAACCGAGAAAATCCACATATTAACATTTAAAAAACAAAAAGATTTAGTGAAAGTAGTGCAAACCTTGGAGCAAAGTGAAAAGACTCTCCCCACCCAAACTCATAGAAGCTAGTCACGAGATCATAATATTTATTGACCTACATTGAGCAGCCCAAAGAAAGTACTAATAAATCCTCAAAGACTATACAGCAATATTTACAATTGTAATAAAATATTTAGGATCGATGCGACTGTGAAATACAAGAAAGAAAATATTTACTTCCAGTTTTCAAGATTGAGATTTTGGAAACTAATATGAAAAACAAATAGCAACACCACAAAACAAATTTTATGCAAAATATGTCTTTCCCAGTAAAATAACATTAAGTTCTATGTCACATACAATTTTTGGATGGGAATTCTTAGAAATTAATAAATAAATATAATGATTGGCCCAAAAAAATTGAAAAGAATCCTTTTTTTAATGAAAAGAATCCAATTGCTATGCTAAGCATATACTTTGTAGGCATTTCTTAGAAGCAATGACCAACCACATCCGAAACATTACTGACATGACTCTAGTATTCAAATATTCATCTTTAAAAGAACACGAAAGGGGAAAATTCCTAAATTTATAGATATGTAAAACTTTTGTAATATAACAAAAAAAAAGGCTCTAGAGCAAGCCTGTTTCTCACTTTGTAATCATATCTTTTTGATGAAAGCTATATGAATGATATTAACACATCTGCAAACAATAAAATTCACATCGATTTCCTCTTCTTTAAGCGGGGAAACAGGCACAGTTCTCTGTTAGTGTAAATAAGCCAACTGTAATCTGAAAATCAATTCACAACAGGTGCCCTCAGAGGCAAGAGCAACTAAGAAGGAAGTTGGCCGGAAATGAAGTGCGATCACCATGTCTGTGTAATTGGCTTTTCTAGACTCTTCAGCTCCTCCATGGTAATCATGGTAGTTCTCGTACCTACATATATAAATCGCAATGATAAAGAATTGGATGTGAACAAAATCAAAGATACAGAAAACGATCTTAAGTAATCATCATCAACATAACAGAACAACTAGTAAGTAATCTTCAAATACAATTAATGTTACCCTGTTCCTTATAATAATCAGGGTGACATGATTTCATTTGCTTAAGAAAAACAGCACAGCCATTCTTATCATTTCTCAAATGGAACAACTTACCGAGGTACAACAAAACCAGTATCATATACAATTGTACATTATCACCCCGAGAATATGAGTACATGCTTTAAAATGAATGATACACAAAGTATATGTACACATACCACAATAAAAAAGGTTGGTAATTTACTAAGCAAACACATGGATTCTTTTCATAAAAGAAGCATGATCGCTCCGCTCAATCCGATTAAACAAGATGTCTTCGGATACAAGCAGCAAATCAGAGTGCCCGATCTCGCCATCAAAACAAAATGTGAAAAACAGGATGGCAGCCGAAACAGGGCAATGCAGACACGTTTGAATTTTGTTAAATGGGTATCGCACAAGAAAAAAAATTTTCCAAAAAAAAAAAAAAAAGGTTAAGAGCAGGATCCATAAAATAGTTTGTAACAGAGCAAAAAAGGAAAAAAAGAGGAGAACATGTTAGTTACGTAAATGGAGAGGGAGAAGGGGACTCAACTGGTTGACAGCAGAGAGGACATCATCTTTCTTAATCTTACCACCGAGGTTAGATGCCAGATCCATTGCAGCCGCCTAGGATCTGCAAGCATTGAAGTCAGGATGAGGACCTTCGAACTAAACAAATAAATATATCCACATTACGCATTATAAGTATTCTTTCTTATAGACTTATAGTTGAACATGTACACGAAAAGACAAACAAAAGGCATAAAAAGGAAGAGAACATAAAGACGGGAACCAAAATGGGGGATGAGAACGATGGGGGAAGAACCCACATTGGTGGGTTGGCGAGGCGGAGAACCAGGACGAGCAGCGAGGAGGAGCCAGCGAAAGGGGTGTTGAGGGGGTGGGGGACCTTATTATTATTATTATTATTATTATTATTATTATTATTATTATTATTATTATTATTATTATTATTATTATTATTATTATTATTATTATTATTATTATTATTATTATTATTATTATTATTATTATTATTATTATTATTATTATTATTATTATTATTATTATTATTATTATTATTATTATTATTATTATTATTATTATTATTATTATTATTATTATTATTTTATATATATATATATATATATATATATATTAGTGGTCCCACATGAAGTTGAGAAAATACAGGTCGGAAAAATTTTATTTTCTTTAAATATGTTTTTAGATTTTAAAAAATATATTTTAAAGATGTTTTATCAATAAAATTTATTATAATTACTTTTCTCGTTATTTTCCTGTAAAAAAAAATGTTCTGACAAAAAAAAAACCTCTGGGTAATTTTTCGAGAAAATTTCAAACAAATTTATTTTATTTTATTCAAATTTATATATTTTTCTATTTTTATAATACATTGAATATAAATAAATAACTATAATAAAGTTTTTGTTATTATAATAAATTTATTTTCGGTACCATCAATAGGATCAATTATAACAAGTTATATATTAAGGGATATATATATATATATATATATATATATAAAAAGTGGTCCCACGTGAAGTTGAGAAAATATAGGTTGGTAAAATTTTATTTTCTTTAAATCTATTTTTAGATTAAAGAAACTATTTTAAAGATGTTTTATCATTAAAATTTATTATAATTACTTTAATAGTTTAGAGAAAGAGGATAAAAATATTGGGCTTAGTAGAAATTTTGTAAATATTTTTATTATTTATTTTTATATTTATTTATATAAATTTTAAATAGTGAATAAATAAGTATTATCTTTATATAAATATATATATATATATATATATCTTATTATTATTATTAATTAGGGGAGGGAGATTGAAGAGATATTAGGGTGTGGAAGAAGACAAAATGATAACAAACAAAGAGAACAACACTTTGACCCAATTAATCTGGGCCACTCGCAGTTGGGGGAGGAAAGAGTAATATACGGTGCATGCGATGTCTCCTCCTCAGATTTCACGTGGCATGCCACGCCAAGAGGATCCACCACTTTCACTCGCTGCCTTGGAACACTTCCACTGGCAGCCCTAAAGGAGGGAATCTGTTGGGTGTGTGGAGTTTTTGGACGACCCGTTGAAATTATTTTAATCATAAATTTATTGTTTCTTCGTTCCAAGAAAAATTATATATTTATTTATAAGATTTAAGAGTTTTGCTTACTTAAGAATTTATTTTGAGATTTTTTTTCTTATTTGAAAATTGTTAAAATCAAAATTTAGTCTAATTCCAAACGAGTTAAGAATATTCAATGGTCCAACTGATTCTCCATTTAGAGCTTGTTTGAAGCCGTTCCAACCTGCACAAACCTACGTTTTTTTAATACAATTTCCAGTCCCTGATTTCTCTCTTTTTTCACGTAGAATAATTAGAGTAATTTATATGTACATGTCTGTACTAATTCAACACCCTCTCTTAATAGAGACTGGGAGTATTGCGAGGAGATGACATGCGACGTTAAGATGGCTGCCGGGATATCTGGATGCCACCATGGGTCTAATCCCACTCTTGATTCTGGTTCCGGGCACTGCTCTGAGGTCTGAAGCGTTACCAGCTCCACAGACAAATATTGTCAAGCATTCATAAGCAATGATCCGACGTTGCTTTAAAGAAATGCGTGAGGTAGTGCACTAAAGGCCATTTCTGGGCGGGGTTCCCTTGCTTTGCTGTCTGTTACACCAGTCATAGTGAGTGCAGAAAGACTGGCCCAGGTACTGCATATATGTCTCCGTATACATGTAAATAGGTAGATTTTATAGTGGCTATTTCACCCTTGTGTGTTCATACTTCATATGGTCATCAAACTTATTAAAGAAGGCTGTGCTCAAAATCTCGCCGAACTCATCCACCTCGCGAGCGAAACAATCCGGGAAAATGATGAAAGCGTAAGGATTCAGGACCACCGGATGCAGCCTGCACAAACACCCGACACCCATGATATCAAAACCTCCCCTCTCTTTAAATTTTAGTATCTGTTGATTTTGAATTACTTGTAATGAAATTGTTAATCACATTTACGTTGTATGTCAAAATCAAGTCCTACATCTAAAGTTTTGTGGGTTTGGGAGGAGTCCTCTCCCTATAAATAAGGCTCTTCCCTTTTGGTTTTTGACATCTCAAAATTGTCATCCTTCTTTCTTTGGTAAATTATTTTCTTTCTCTCCTTTTATAATATTTCTTTAATTATTAAAATATTATTTTTGTAGTGTCCGAGGACGTAAGCTTCGTTAAATTCCGGTGTTCTTTTTATTTTTTATGTCTATTTAATAGCTATTGTTGTTAATTATTGTGCTATTGATAAAATTCTGTCTAGGAGTTGGTTTTGTTGGTTTTAAATGGGACCGTGTGTCCCACCACACTTTCTTGGGAATTTTATCTTGAGTACAATAGTTTTCACGCTAGTCATCTAAGTAATAGTTATCATTTAGGTCTATTGAAAATTACCCAGTTTTCATAACAATTGGTATCAGAGCACTATTTATTTAGCAAAGAATCAGGTTTACCATGCAAGGACGAAGCACATCGATGTTCGATATCATTTTGTACGAGAGATTCTAGAAAAAGGTGGAGTCATAATCCAGAAGATTCTGACCACTGATATGCTGACAAAAGTAGTAACAAACATTGTTTAAACTTGGTCAATATCGTTACAAATTGAAAGATGGAGTTTGCAGACACTACTAAAAGTTGGATTTGTGAGAGAATTGTATGAGATTTTGTCAAGGTGGAGAATTGTTGTATGCCAAAATCAAGTCCTACATCTAAAGTTTTGTGGGTTTGGGAGGAGTCCTCTCCCTATAAATAAGGCTCCTCCCCTTTGGTTCTTGACATCTCAAAAATTGTCATCCTTCTTTCTTTGGTAAATTGTTTTCTTTCTCTCCTTTTGTAATATTTCTTTGATTATTAAAATATTATTTTTGTAGTGTCCGAGGACGTAAGCCTCGTTAAATTTTGGTGTTTTTTGTTCCTTTTATTTCTATTTAATAGCTATTGTCGGGTAAAATTGTTGTTAATTGTAGTGTTATTTAAATTACTTGATAAAATTCTGTCCGGGAGTTGGTTTTTAAGCGGACTGTGTATCCCACTACACTTTCCTGAGAATTTTATCTTGGGGTAATTTTTAGTACAATAGTTTAACAACAACTATACCCGACAATAGCTATTAAATAGACATAAAAGAAACAAAAAAACACCAGAATTTAACGAGGCTTTTAGTACAATGTTTAACAACAACTATACCCGACAATAGCTATTAAATAGACATAAAAGGAACAAAAAAACACCAAAATTTAACGAGGCTTACGTCCTCGGACACTACAAAAATAATATTTCAATAATCAAAGAAATATTACAAAAGAGAGAAAGAAAACAATTTACCAAAGAAAGAAGGATGACAATTTTTGGGATGTCAAGAACCAAAGGGAGGAGCCTTATTTATAGGGAGAGGACTCCTCCCAAACCCACAAAACTTTAGATGTGGGACTTGATTTTGGCATACAACAATTCTCCACCTTGACAAAATCCCATACAATTCTCTCACAAATCCAACTTTCAATAGTGTTTGCAAACTCCATCTTTCAATTTGTAACGATATTGACTACAATGTTTAAACTTAGTCAATATCGTTATAAATTGAAAGATGGAGTTTGCAGACATTACTGAAAGTTGGATTTGTGAGAGAATTATATGGGATTTTGTCAAGGTGGAGAATTGTTGTATGCCAAAATCAAATCCCACATCTAAAGTGTGATGCTATATGAAGAACCTCCCTATCAAATAACTCGACCCTCAAGGAGATTGATTAGAAGCAAGAAGCACCCAAACTGAAGTTTAGGCTCTCTTAGGACGTCCTTTCAACAAAGAGTAAAGAGATAGGGAGGGAGAGGATGAGTCGCAAGTCGCAACTAAAGAAGATGAATGTTTCCTTCTCACAACCAATGCTATTAGATCATACAGTGCACGTTCATCACAACGTGGTAACTACAACGAGATAATGTGCGACAAGATGATCAAGGTGGTGGCGATCTATTTCAACACTTGCGGGTGGCCATGAACCATGCTACCTGTTACAACCATGATTCAAGGGCGTTGCCAGGAACTAGGGTTTGGGTGTTGTTCCTAGGTTTTCCACATCCATGAGGGTAGCGGTGGTCATCCGAGTGGTGGAAACAACATGCCGAGGCTAACCCGTATCGAGTTGCAGGTTACAAACCGGGAGGTGCACGAGGCTGCTGAGTGACTGAGCATGGCGATGGAGCATGGTGTCGGGTTACAACAGTTGTGTTAACACATGGTATTTGGCGTATCGAGCATGTGGCTGAGTCCAGGTCGAGAGACCTCAGGTTGCTGCTGATCAGTGATTGGGCCGGTAGATTAAGGTTGTGGTGCAACGCGTGGACCGAGCAGGCTACCGAGTTGAGTGCATAGCACAGAGTGCCGAGCAACCGCCAGTACCGAGCAAAATAGCGGTAATGTGTTGGCGAACTGTACTGAGCACTGTGGGCGCGTGAGGGTGGTCACGCAAGGGCGCGCGCGAGCGGGTTCTGGTGCGCGCGACAGTGCATGGGCATGCATCTGAGCGGCAGGACTGGTGTAGGGCGATTGTAAAACCCACGATTCGAGTTAGGGTTTTATATTCAGAACCGGTCGGGTCGACCGTTATTTTTTTGAGTTGAGTCAGTTTCAGGACACGTGTACCGAGCCGATGCCAGTCGCGTGTATGAGCTATGAGGGTCATGCGTACCCAAGTATATGATGATAACGTCATGAACACAGCAGAACAGAATGAGTTATCAGATATATGAGAGTATGCCAGTTCATTTTTTTTATTATGATATATAATAGATCGTAGAATTAGTTTTAAGCCGTTTACCGCGTTAGGACGCGTTACAGGCATTTTGGGTGGGTTGATAGTTCTAGAGCATATCATTATGATTTTTTTGATGTTGTTTGATTTTACGGGATTTTTCCCGATTTTTATGAATTTTTTTAGGATTTAATACGACCTAGTTATTATACTTGACTCGAGCCGGAGACGAGTCAAGTCTTAATTACAAGTTTGCCACCCAACCTTTCTTCTCCGCCACGACCTTTTCTCCCCACGCCCAAACCCTCGTGCCGCGCCGCCCCTGTTCGCACGCCACCGCCGCCGCTGTCGGCGCTGCCCGGCCGTCGACCGACGCCGCCCAGCTCGGCGACGACGTCGCCCTGCCGCCCCGACCAGGCCCGGCCACCATCGGGCCGCCGCGACGCCGGAATCGCCACGCCTAGCGCCGCGGCTGCGTTTGGTCGCGTCACCGATTCTGCCGCCGGCGACCGTCGCAGCCGTCATCCAGTGGTCGCCTCAGCACCACCGACCACCCAGCGACCCTCCTCGACTGGAACGGAGGCCGTCGCCACCGTGGCCGGCCGGATCTAGCGACCCATCGCCGCCGGCTCTGTTTTGCCGTTTTCCGGCGAGCCGCCACCTCCATTGGCCACGCTGATGCCATAGATGAGTCGGGCTTGCCGAGCCGGTTCCGAGGGTACCCAACACGACCACTTTCCGGCTAGTAGACGCCGCCGGCGATTGTCGCCGGAAAACCACCGGAAGCCGCCGGGAAACCGCCAGTAGCTGCCGGAAAACCGTCGAAAAATCGGAATTTCTGGAATTCGCTGGAATTCACCGGATCTTCCGCGGAGCTCACCCAGTTGGACTCGATCGAACGTCGGACGCCGAGGAGCGCCGAATTCGAGCTCCGAGACGCGCGACGGAACCCTAGCCGTCGCCGATTGCCGAAGACGTGAGGTATAATTACCTCCGATTGAGTTATTTAAAATTGAATATGATTGTTAGCATAGCATGTTAGAATTAACTAATTGTCATGATAAACGTATGAGTATGAGTGTAGTGATGATTGCATGATGCAATTAATTGAGAATGAATAGGGAGTGATCTAATGAGGTAGATCGAGTTGAGCATGATAATTGTGTATGATGTGATTAATGACTAATTAGGGATGAAATGATAAGTTACATGATGAGATTAAGTGTGAATGAAGGTTCAGCGATTTAATGAGGTAGGAGTCTCAGCATGATAAGTAATCAGGACGTAACTTTGAAAAACACAATAAAATTGGTATGACTAGGATGAGTTAGAATTATTTAAATTTATGATTATTTAACTGTTGCTGGATGTTGATGATTGAATTGTGATTGATGTTCATTGTGTTTGATGCATCATTTAGTTAGCGGGCGTTAGTATTTAGTTTTGATGTGTAGGTACGAAGTAGGAGCTCGCCGCCTAGGCGCGATGACACGTTGGAGCTTCTACCAGGTCCGTTTAGGACTCGTCTCTGATTTACGTCTTTCTATTGTATGTTTAATTTATTGCCTGCAGGACGGGTTAAGTGGCGTTTTATCGGATCCCACTTAACTCGGGCCATTTAACCGAACATTTTCCGGATTAATAACCCCTCGAGGATGAGATCCCTCGAGGATGATTTCGAAACCAAGATCCACCACAAGTTGCCTTCGGGCCTATTATATAAATCCCTACCCAGCCCTATATATATATAGTTTTCGCGTTTTCAGTGAGACGAGAGATGGAGAAATCGACTGCACGTACCATGCAGAGGATGCCGTGACAGTCAAAGCGGGCTCTGGATTAGTGCCAGCGGACTGTTCCATTCCCGAGGGATCCTGACAACTCCGCGTTTGAGTTCCTCACACCCGGAGAACGTGGAGGTTTACGGGTACTGTTTAGTACAGCGCATGTCCGGACTTGTGGTTCAAAGGGTACTAAAGGCGACTGCCTGAGAGTACTCGGCCTTCGTGCTCAAGGCCAGGAGAAATATGGAGGTAAGGAGAGGGCTTAGGATAAAGTTTCACGAGAAGTACTGAAAAAGAAGTGCTGAGAGTAGCACAGTACCAGCAGCAGTAAGTTCGGGATGCTACCGGGTCTGCAGCCCAGTGGCTCCTCAGTAGTGCCCTTCAGAGTGTTCACGTGGAGTATGATGTTTTCTTTCATATGAGAGTTTGCTCTCATAGCCAGCTTGTTATAGTTATTTTATTTTCCGGACCAGTAACACTTGTTACTGACGTGTTTTTATACTATATGTAGGTAATAATCACGAGTTGGAGGAGCCAGCTTGGACGGAGGAGCAATGAGGTCTTGTACACACACACATGTTAGATTTCTGAATGTTTAATTTTGTGTTATTATGTTATTATATTGTGAATGACATGTTCAAATGCATGAGACATGATAGAATGTGAAATGATCAGAGTAGCGCAGCAAAAGTGTGATGGGTTAGGACCCAAAGTTCAGAGAATGATGAATATAATAGATTAGAAGTATGTGTGAATGCTATCGTTGCTATACGTATATATGTTTGAATATACGTTTTTGACAGGGTGGCCCCTAATTGCATTTTTAGGGGAAATTCTGTCCCTTTTATTTTATAATTTTTACTAATTTTGATTGTAATTGTGTTGGTGTGAAATTTAGGTTGCATGTCATCCATGTAGTATCATGTTAGGGTTTTATGAATTTATCCATGCATGACAAGTCGTATCTACATCTTAAGACGCCGAGATTGGATCCGTATGAGTTAGGTTCGGGTTAGCCAACCTAACCGGGGCCTGGTAACATGCCGGTTCGGTTCACGAGTGTGAACCGGATTTGGGGTGTTACAGCGATGGTGGTGGACCTTTGCCAGCATGTGTTTGGTGGATTGCTAAGGGAGGTTGAACCATGTCTGGACGTTGCTGGGGTCGAGCCGGTGGGCGAGACAGGGTGACCAGCGGTGCAGCCAAGGGGGTTTGTGAGGAAGCTTCATGGATGTTGCTGGAGGTGTATCTTGCTGGATGATATGATCCAAGTCTGCTGGAGACGTAACTTCCGAAGGTATACCTCGCAAGATGTCGCTGAGGGTGAACCTAAACGTGGTGTGGTGCTAGGTTGCTGGATACGGTGGAGATTGTAGATCTTTATGGATAGAGATGCTAGATTCGGAGTTATCTAAAACAGAAGGACGTGCATATGTGCAAGGGGGTTATGCTGGAAACAAATCGGTGGATCAGAGAAGAGGATCACCAGATTAGAAAGGAAATATGTGGGAGTGGATCAAGAGTGGAATCGAGTCCGGTGAGGAGGAGAGTTCCTGAGATTCCAGGCGTGTTCCTTTGTGAGGAAAAGCAACGGGGTGCGGCTGGTGAGAAAGAAGCACGGAGTTGCTACAGCCGGTGTTCGTGGTGAGCGCTGGAACTTCATCGGCTTGCTGGAAACCAGGTACATGTTGTTAGGTTGCTTGTGTTGGCAATCGGGGTAGAGTTCGAGTTCTTGTAAAATCCTTATGATCGGGTTAATAATATAAGGTTGGGAACTGTTTTCCCGTAATCTGTGTTTTGCTTGTTGGCTGGCGTTTAGATAGGGACCTTCTGTATCCTAGGTCACGGTCAAAGTTTACAAGGCAACCAGTTGTTGGAATTGGTACTGAGAAGAGCAAGGGCAGATGACACAAACCCAAGACGCGTAATTGTTGGTTGGGCGATCGGGCAATGCAGCGTGTAGTGCTGTTTGACTTCTGGAACAGCCTATTGGCAAGGTGTGTCGATAGCCAGAAGTGTTGTGTCGGTGTTTGGTGTGGTACAAACACGTTGTGATCAAGCGACGGATTGAAGGTAGCAACCTCGGGGTGTTGAGGTTGGCCGAACATAGGTTGGTGTTGGCGTGCAGGCTTCCAAAGTTTGTTTAAAGTTGCGTACTTGGTGTTAGGTTGGTGTTCTCACGTAAGAATACGCCGCACAGGACTGGTTAGAATCGAAAAATTTTGGGTCATTGAATCAGGCCGGTGACACTACCTATGTAACCTGTACCTGCCATCTGAATGCATGTTGATTAATTAGCTGTGATCGCTTAATCCTTTTGGGTATTTTTCTTCAACCATCAACTATTGTCATTACTGCCGGCAAAAAACACTCGGATCTTATTTGACGATGCTAAAGCTGACGACCGGCCATAGTATCTGTTTCGGCCGTATAACAGGCCAGCATCCAGAGACCCGTAATTCAGAAACAACAAATTATTAGGTTGAAACTCACGATTTAACCTAAAAGACTCGTCCATCCAATCTAAACGTAAAGCACTAGTCCGTTTGGCTCATCACAAGATGAAAAGTAAATGTTTGCCAATCAAACTTTTTCGACAACCATTGACACATGAAAAAGCTATGTGCACTTTGCGCTATCCCCTCGGATGGGCAAATTCACAATTTTCGTACAAAAATAATGGCGTGACGTATTTTGGGTGTCCTATACAAAACACCCGGGCTAATGCAAAACACGCTTGTAAGAAACAGCTTAGCTTGAGCATCTTTTGTTATCGTCCTTTTTCATCTGACAGAACCTTCTGTAAGTCCTTGTTTAAGCATAAATTTTGATAAAAAAGTATTGCCTCGCTACAATGCATCATTTTATCCACAAAATTCATATGTAATATTTATTACAAATGCATACCTGTGCACCAAACATCAGGCAAACATATCCCGGAAGCCATTCGATGTGAAGCCAACGGCACAACATTACCAAAAAGTATCATTTCGGCAAAAAAGACAACCAGAATTCAAACCATTAAACGATTAGAATTTAAACTCACTATCTTCAAACTTACTTTGACATTTTTCATACAAACCCAAAGGAAGCTTTGTAAGAGCATCACGTTAGGACTGTAGGCAATGTGTTCGGGGCACGGATAAAACAAAAAAAGGAAAAACATTGCGGACCTCATACTCGGCTACTTATATTTACAATGTTAGCATTCTCTCAGTGCCTAGGAATTCCATCCTCTCCCCTGTGATGAATATCAGCCGATGGAATTAAAATTTATAAAATACTATACAATAAAACCGCACCACCAATGTTTCATACCATCAAGCTCAAACTCTGCGCCACATTTATTTTTTTCTGAATAAAATAAAAATACATTTGCAAATCCTTCTTTCTCTAGTAAGTTAATCTGGTATGCAGAAGTATCCAGAAAGACCAGAGTCTGCTTCAGCTGAATGCTCACAGGAGACAAGATTTCCCCCTTTTGTACCAGATGTGGAGCAAAATTAATTCCACCCCCCACCTCTCTAACTTCGTACAACTCTTTCCAGTGTACCCCAAAACTAAAACAAACTTAATTGTTTCCAGTGGTCGTTTGCTCATTTCGAATGTAAGTGAGGCTCCGTGCACCTGAAGATGTGAAAGTGTTTCCAATGTTAGCAGTACCAACTGGTGAATCTGATGGAGCAGAAGCATCCCGTTTCCACTGCAAACTGCGAAACCCTTGTTTAACAGGACGGCGTGCACGTAAAGAACTGGGAATGCCTCTTGACATTGGTGTTCTAGCCATCCTAGAAGCAACAAAGGCTGGTCCTCTAACAATTCTTGGCCAACTAGGCACTGAACCAGCTTCATGCGGTGCAGAGGAAGCTTGAATTACCTGTGGACATTATTCAGAAAATACAGCACAATGGTCATGTTACCAAACAATCCACTCCATAGCCACCATAAGTATCACAAAAATAAAAATACACTTAAAAAATCCTTGGTCAAAAATTGATCGCAGGTTATATCACCTTAAGAATACGTGACATGAATGATGTACCATTGAGCGACAGAGCAAGATCTCTTGATTCTTTGCGCACAAATTCAATATATGCTGATCTGATGCACATGAACTATTTTATACACAAACCCAAAGCAATTCAATAAAATGATAAGCATTCAAGAAAATGAATGGAGTATATGGGGGTACCCTTTGGGTTGTCCAGATGCAGGATCTGTCAAAATAATAACTTTAAGCACTTCGCCAAATTTATTAAAATGCCGAGAAAGACCGTCTTTGGAAGCAGCAAAATGGACCTGTGTACTAGGACAGTTAGTACGACACATAATCAATAAAAAGCTACAAGATAAAAATTGCACTCACATTATTCACAAATAAGGTCCTAGATTGTGCATCATCCATTGGACGAACCACAGAATATGAACCTGCAAGGAAATCAACTTGTCATTTCCATTTAATAAACTAAGTTAAGAAAAGAGAAAAGAGCATGGGTATGCAAATTACAAATCTGCCAACACAAGAACTTGACTTTTAAGGACTAAAATCAATCCTGTCCAAACCAGTGTGTACGCACATGTATGGGGTAGAGAAAAGAGAGGCTTAAATCAATACTGTCAAAACCAGTGTGTACGCATGTGTGTGGCAACCAGCAAAACCATATTTGAGTGAAGGACAGTACCACACTGGAATAACTTAGCTGATTACAGCCTAGCAATAGTAGAAATAAACAATGAAAATACTATTTTGTGCAGTAGAAAAAATAAAAGAAACTATGAGAAAAACAATTAAGCTTAAACCTTACCCTTAAAGTTTTACTCAAATCTGTAGTATATTCTGCCCTCCCAAGAAGATAAATAAATGTATACTTGCCATAAATGAGATGTAGAAAACATTAAGATCACCTTTTAGTATTATTTTGTATGTTGTTCATGTACCAAACACATCAGAGCAACTAACATAAGCCCCCAAAAAACATGGAAAAATGATGCCAGGTCAGTGTCGTCTCCTAAAATGTCAAATACACAATACTGCCAACAGCTAAGCTGCCTACCAAAACGAACTTTCAAGTGAAAAAATTCATTAAAAGTAAACACAATTCATACCAGGCAATGAAAATCCACTTTTCTGTGCGTCAACGGAAGCACCAGAAAGAGACTTTTCCTGTAAAACAGACATGTAAGATAAGAAGAATTTCAAACAAAATGAATAAAGGAGATAATAAAAATATTTAATAATTTTTTATAATCAATGGAAAACTTTGGGCTTCATCCCATTTTATCCCGATGAGGAACAACAATAGGGGATGATTTGAGGGACATACCCACAGGATTCCTCATGAGCAGGAGGGAGGCCGGAAAATCTAGAGGCAACACCCATTTTTAAAAATTTTAATCTTGTTAAAAACAAAAACTAAGGAAACTCAAGGTCTATCGCACAATGTATTTATAGACTCGCGAGAGAACTAGATAAATACTTCTAGGGAAAGAACTAACAAACAAAACCTAATCAAAATAAACTTTCAAACTAATAGAGAAATCCCAGATAAATCAACTTCTCTAATCTTCAGTATGTCACCCGTTTTGAGGGTTGCAATAGGAAGGACATCCAACTAGATCCTTTGTTTCTAACTGATTTATAACATAGATTCCAATATGAAGGTAATTAACAGGTGACACAAAATAGTTGAGATTTAACTATGCAACTTTTTCAAATCAAAGCACACTTCCATTTGAATAGTCCATGCCAGCAAATCCTTTTCGACAAACAGCAACAAATTAGAAATTGCAAAAGGAATGAAATAAAAAAAAGCACATTAATTCACTAAAAATCATGGGCCTTAGAGCACAGGGAAAAACAACACAAAAACTCACTTCCTTTGTACCACGGCATCCGGGGAAAATATACATGACAAAACAAAGACAAATGCCCCTTAAACTGATACAAACTTACATGGTCAATTGTAGCAGTGGCCTTAGGCACTTTTTGTGTAGTCTTGACAACAGGACTATCAGGAATGACTTCACTTGTTCTTGGGACTTGGATGTTTTTTGCCTCTCTAACAACCAGTGAAGCCTCCCTCTGCACCTGATATTCGGGCGGTTTCCATGTGTTCACATTTACAGAAATATTAACAATCTTACGAGATCTTTCCAGTTCACCCTGATCTTTTCCTCTTGCTTTTTGGATAATATCATTTGTACTTTGAGCAACACTACACTGTAATTTAACGAATTCATCCCTTTGAATAGTGGAGATATTACGGAAACCTCAGCATCGTGATGCCTGACTAAGCCCACTGCTGCATATCCATCATTATCCGATGCAAAATCGGAGGCTACCTCTGCTTCTCTGTCAAACACTGTGACTTTTCCTTCCATGTCCTCGTCATAGTCCATTCCATCACTGTACTTATCATAATCACCCCCATCTAACGCAGAAAGTTTAGTGTGGTCTTCAGAGGATTTGTTGTGTGTTTCAATCACGTAATCACAATTCAACCGATCAAAAACATTTCCTGATTTAGACTTTAATACATCCTCAGCAGCCTCAGCAGCAGCTTTAACTGCAGCTGCAAAAGCATTTGAGTTCAGTCCTACAGCTGATCTAGCGCGGTAGGAATGAACTTCACTACCAGAATCTCCACCAGGTCTTGAAACCACTGAGCGAAGGCGCTTCAATTTCTTCAACTCTCTTTTTGGATTTGGATTTGAAGGAAGCAAAGATGTGACAGCGTCCCGTACAGCAGATTGCAACAATCGACGAGGGGCATCCACAGTCAAAAATGTTGAAGACATTTCCCACTTAGGGCAGAAGGAAAAGAATCAGTTGAGATGAAAATAAAGCATTTCAACAGTTACATGGACAAGGCTGAGATACAATTCATTCCATACCATTCAGGTGGTCTCAACCAAATAGGTCATCAGTTAAACTATTACTCATTGAATTTGCTATCAACCTGCCCCAGAATATATCAATTTGCAAAAATTCCATATTTTATGTTTTTAAGAAGTACTTTCAGAAGCAATGATTAAATATTACAAAAAAAATACTACGGACGGATAACATAAGTACTCTCTCTAACATTCTACTTCTTTTCTTCCACCTATTCGAAAAGAAGACAGGAACATGGATCCTTATCTTGCATCCTATGAACTTTCTGTGATAATAAAGAACGACAATTTGAACAATGCACCATACAAACAGAATTGTATATACTAAAGGACGAGAGCCATAAGAAACTCATACCTTAGCAGATCGTTGCACATCATATCGTCGACGTTTTCCCTCGACAAAGTTTTGAGGTGAAACGGATCGCTTATAGCCTTCTTTTTTATGTGTTATTCTCTCGAACAGAGTATTATCAACTGTTGAGCTCAGAAAGGGAGGTTGTTTCTCTTCATCTCTCATTGATGTACTCCATTTTCTGCCCCTTTTGCTTGTTCGCTCTATGCTTAACTTTTTTGAGTCAAACTCATCCCTGCCAATGGTGCCATTTGATGGGTTTGATTCTTTCGCAAGTTTTATTGATGTGTGTCTCTCTAAAACAGGTTTGACCATGCTCGAATCATGCGACATAGAGTCTTGAGCTTGTACATATAGATGCATGTTTGAAAATAAATGGTGCCACAACCTGCATGTTTCATTGTTTAGAAGTCACTGCGTTCTGTACTCATATTTCTAATCAGATTATAAAAATATATACCGACAAATGAAATTAAAATCACGCACCAAGCCACAAAAGCACTGCTGTCATCTTCCAGAAAAACCTTCAACTCTTGCACTGCATCAGATTTCCGCTTGCCATTCTTGAGCAACACAATGATATATTCCTGTCAAGTAAAAACTTGAAAGTTAGAATCTTCATCATCATCTATATAAAGAACTGCACAATATCAAAAATCAACTACATTTTCTGACCTATCAAAGCACCAACGTGTAACACAAAAACAAATTATTTCATGTTTCTTCCTAAAATACAAGGAGATGAAGGCCAAATACTAAAATTGAATACACTCAACACCAAGAAAGGAACCAACTTCATACCATCTAGCAATGCTTATAACGAAGAAAACAATTAATAATCAGTAGAAAAACACCTCGTACAAATAAAAGCCGCCTATCATTTAACGGACAATTACAAGAACAAAACATGGAAGATACAACATTCACCAAACAAGAGGCTAATAAAGCAAAAAGACTCACAACGAGGGTATCATCCGAGTAGTCCCCCATGAATTGTCTCAACTTCTGACCGAGCAAGCCGCGCAACCTGCCCAGACCTTCGCTGCTGAAACTGCCATCGAAAGCCCTGTCGTCGAATCCGCTGGTGCCGGGATCCATGACATGGGAGAAAAAACACAAGAATCCAAATCCCAGCAGCAAGGATTCGGAATTCCGATGTTGATGATGACTGATAAGATTGAAGTGCCCAACGGAAGGGAAAACCCTAGTTAGTTCCAAAAGGTGGGAATGCAAAACGTTTTCGAGGAAATCGGGAATTCGAGAGAATCGGGGAGGGAAGGGAAAGGAGCGGCCGGCGGGTAGAAGGTGCCGGCGACGACGAGTGTTGGGCGGCGGCGGCCTCCGCCGGATATGTGGCCGGTATGCAATTTGCTGTGCTAAGTCGGCGTTTTTGGGTTTAGCGGCTTTTAGCCTGCTTAGGGCCCTAATCTTGTTGCTAAGGATCGAGTTCTTTTTTTCTTATTTTAATACTAGTTGCATATTGCTTGTATGCAATTTCTTGATACAAATATTTATATAAAATCGTAATTTATATAAAATAATAAACTATTTATCAAATTATATATATGAAAAGAGGTGAGCATTTGTATATTATAGAAAAAATTATAACATTTTATGCAAATTAATAATAGGGTTTAAAACATAAAATCTGCATTAATTTGTCTATATACGAAATTTAAATTACAACATATTTATTAAGTTAATAAAATGTTTCATTTTTCTTTTTTGTATTTCGTAATATTAACTTATTTTTCCATCTTTTTTTATTTCATCTTTGTGTTATTTCGTATACACAATGACATATTAATATTGTTTTTCTTTATTAAATTATAATAATAATAATAGTATTGGTTACAACTAAATGTATTTACAATTATATCATTATTGTTGTTTGTGTAATTTAAGGGTCCGTTTGGTTCTTTTAAAATTAAATGAAATCAATATAAAATTTAGATGTCATAAATTTTCTTGTATTTTGATGTCTTTACATTTAATTAAAGGATATTTAAATTTCAGTTAAAGTAAGTATGTATATGTAAAAATTTTACAAAATAATATTTTCTTATTAAAAATAAAAGAAATTAAAACAAATTTTAGTACGCACATTGAGGTGGAAACTATAACGCAAGTACACACGTCAAATCAAGTAATAAAAGTGATAAGAAAGTATCGTCTTGCGAAGAATTATTATTAAAAGTTTTTAATTACCAAAATTAATTTAATTAATTATACTTAAATAGAAAAAAATTCAAAGAGTGATTAAATTATGAATCAAGGCTAAACTAATCTAAAATATAATATTTAAATCAAATATTAACTTAAAGACGACAAACTTAGGATTTTAAATTCAACTATTACTCTATATAATTAAATTTATAACTTTTACTTATGAATTGCACATTTGAATCATTAACCACAGGAATTAAATATTGTGTATGCAAAATGATATTTTAAGTTTTGCCCTTAACTGTTACCCAAGATATACGAGTATATCTTTATCTCATATGTGAATCACCTAAAATAGATAAATAAAGACTATTTTATTCGATAAAAATTTTAATCTTTCTATCTCTAGATAAAATCAAATCTTTAGATCTAACAATAGGTGGCCAGTTTAATGATAGCATTAAGAATTGAATAAAATAGATGATCCAACATCACAATCAAATGAATTAAAATTAATAATCTTTATTAATTCATGCACTAGGTGTCATTGAAAATCCTAAAAATAAATTTATTCCATAAAGTATTCGATTAAACTCAAGAAATTCATATACGATAAGAAAGATATCATTTAATTACAAAAAAAAAGTAAATCAAAATAAAGAAAACCTCTTTTGGAGAAAATGTCTTCTTCTTCTGATCCAACTTCTTCGTCGTTATTCCTTCTCGTCTTTCATATCGTCCCTTTGCCGTGAGTGTTGTTCTCTTCTTTTTAAAACCCTAATCAAGTTTATAAAGGATCCACCCAAATATTACAAGTGGGGTACCAGGATCTCTAGAAATATCAAAAAATCAGTTTTTCCTCCACCCGCGCTCGAGCGCTCAAAATTCGGGCGCTCGAGTTCGCAACTCTAGGCCATAACACTTTCTTAACAAAAGGGCTAGCACTCGAACGCTTTGTTCCCAGCACTTGAGCACTCACTACAGTTTCCAGGTTATATTTTTTGCCCCGATTTGCCCCAAATTGATTCCGGATTGTCTTTTAACTCTTATACCCTGCTTGAACAACATTAATTAACATTTTTACACCAAAATCACAATAATTTCTCGCATTATTAATAATATCTAATAAATTTTTAAACTAATAAAATTAAAATAAAAATCGCTCAAAACATGACAAAAACTCAATATAAAATGCAAAGAATATAACTCTTTTACAAAGTTATCACACATCCATACACATGTGCACACGTGAATGAATATTTTATTTTCATATTATATTCTTACTATCCAAACATATAAGAAAATTTTTAAAAAAATTAATGTCATTTTATCTCATTGCATTTCTATTTTATGTGAATTTTTTTCATTTACACTATTTTCGTATCAACTAAACAGACCTTAAATAAACCCTAATTATATTGACAATCTTACCTATTGAATACTCAAAAAGAGGAGTTAATGTTTAAGCACATATTATTAAAGTATATGTATTTAATGGAGTATAAATTTTATGTTTATGGTAAATTAGTTTAACTAAATTCATTATTTTCTTTCTAATGTCTATAGAACAATGATGTGGGCATAGTAAATGTAACACGCTATTTTGGTTCACCCGCAAACCAAACTAAAAATACTATCGGTGACCTAACCGTTAGCTACTTTACTTGATTCAATTAAGTCAACCTGGATCTAACCACGGTGTCTCAAGATGGTGATGCAGACATACAATGCATGGGTGAGATGCTTTGGTTCTAATATTGTTCTAAATTGATGCTATGATATGCAATCACATTCAAACAAGGCAAACTCGATAAAAGTTTGAAAGAATAAAGATTTTTAAAACAAAACAGACATGAGTCCCCCCTAAAAGTACAATAGGGACTAACCTATAAACAACAAACAATATATATACATAATAATAAAAATAGAAAATGTAGTAAAAACATGACATTTTTTCACAACTTTTTCGTCATCATCATTTTTCATCATCTTAAATCAAGTCTCGACACCATTAGCTTTTCTTAATATTACCACACACAGGCCATTTCATGCAATTAGACATTTAAAACATACATCTACCATTATTTTCAACAATTTATCATTTCACGTTTTCATTCAACCTTGGTAGGTACGTATGTGCAAGTTGCATTGCTGCTCTTTATGCAGTATCGACAGCATTCAATCATCCTAATTCTCACATACATAGATAATAAAAAAACTCCAGTAACGAGTGTTAATGGTCAAAAAATAAATTATAACAAACTCGCATAGGAGAGCTAATGCTCCTATTAAATGAAAACATCTTATTCTTCATCATAAAATCTCTTATAAGGGTGCTAATTAAAAGTCGTCGGCCTCAACTCGACAACATCCCATTCTATCTCATCCTATTTTTCGACAACTTAAAAACTATCCCTTACGCGGGAAAAATAAATTATTTTTCTTTTATCTCTTTACATCATTCGTATCACTCCTTTCTCTAAGCATAGAGGCTAAGTATTTTCAGGCATGTGCCTTCAGTACCCTTTTAAAACCACAAGTCTAGACATGTGTTTTATTGCAATACTGATAAACCTTCACATTTTTCTAGATTTGAGGAACTCAAAGGTGGAGTTGTCAAGATCCCTTGGGAATGGAACAACCCACTCTCCATTCTACAGCCTGCTTTGACTAACACGCACTAGCTCGTGTAACACGGCTGTCAGTTTTCCCTTGTCTCACATCTCATTGAAAATTCGAGAAAACTACGTGTACATGGGCATGGGTAGTGATTGTAATATTATAGGTCCGAAGACATCATGATTTAGATCTCAGTTTTTGAAAACAAGCTCAAAAGATATCATTCTTGATGTTATTAATCAAGCAATTCGTGTGACTAAATGACCCGCGTGGAGTGGGATAAAATAAATCCACCATTTGACACATTCGCTTACTTGTTAAAAAAAATCATGATAGAGTAAAAGAATCAAACCTTAAGCTAGTCCTAAACGGACCTAGTAAAAGCTCCAATCATATCCACACACCTAGGCAGCGAGCTTGTTCTCTCTACCTACACATCAAAACTAAAAGCTAACGCTCGCCATAATGATGCATTCATACATTCTATATCACACACATCAAAACACTCATCCAATCATGTCACACACATCAATCCATATCCGATTTTCTAGGCTACATTGTATTTAATTAACAATACATGCTTAATTAGTTCCTTGGCATTTATTTTAATACAATTCAACTCACACAATTCATTTTTATTTATAATAAAAATATTTACCGCATCAATCACTCAAATCCTAGTATGTTGTGCTAATAATTATCACTTTTAAATAATTAGGTTGGAGTTAATTAAACTTGTATCGGCGACAACTAGAATTTGTCACGCTGTTTGAGACTCAAATTTGGCACCTAATGTCGTTTGAAGTTCGATCAGGTTCGACTAAACGAATTCTGTGAAAATTCGGAGAATTTTGAGAGAATCGAGTTTTTTCGTCAATTTTTTAAGAAGCAATCTAGGCTATGGTCGGCATTGGCTTAGTGAGCTTGACCTGATTGTAGTGGTGGTGAGGGCAGGAGCGGTAGTGGCAGAGTCGGCCAAGGTAGGTCAACATATCCAATCGGCCCTTGGCCGGCTTCAGTAGCGGCTCTTAGTGTGGGGGAAAGCTTGGCAAGGTCAAGGGGGAGGGCAACGATAGCACATCGGTGGTGGAGTGACGTGGCCTGCGGCAAATCGGCGCGGGGAAGAGTGGTGCTAGGGCGCGGTGTCAAGGTGTTGTGGAGGCAGGGCGGCAGCATCAATCAGAGGCAATGCAGTGGTCGATGGGGGTGTTGACAGCAAGGATGGGGACGGCGTTGGGGGTTAAGGGAGGAAAGGGTCGAAGTGAGGTCTTAGGGGTAATTTTGTAAAGTAAAGTTGACTAGATTCCGACTTTAGTAAAAGATAATAACTAACTAGTAATAAATTCTTTAAAAAATCCAAAAAAATAATAAAAAATCTTATAAAATATAATACATACTAAAACATCAAAATGACATGTTCTATAACTAATAACACTCAGTTGTTATATATCGCGTCCTAATGAGTTTTTCAGCCTAAAAATAATTTTATGATCAAATACATAAAAAAATAACGGGATACTATCATATACTTTGAGAATTCATATCTCATTATTTTTCTGACATTATTATTATATATTCGAGTACACTTGACCATCATTACTCATAATGCATAGTTGACCTCGACTCAATATGCAGGTCATGAAACTAACTCAATTCAAATCAATGGTTAAAATAACCGGTTCACTAATATAAAACTCTTATTTAAGTCACAAGTTTTACACTAAACAATCAGTAATTTATTATCTTTGTTATACTATATATAAAAAGTTGTGGCTAATAAAAAGGCTATCATTATTAACAAGTAACCAATACATTAAAAAGAATGATGAAAACAAGTTTCAATCAAAAAAGATGAACAATAAAGAGCACAAGGTTTAAATTTAGCGAGGCTTTTAAAAAAAATTTAACCTCACATAATTTGTGCAAATTTTTCCTCGGTTAAAAAAACCACGAGGTTTATTTCAGCTATATATTTATTTTTATTTATTTAGAAACATTTTTCCTTCCTTATTATGGCTGCGCTGCTCAACAAGCTCGCAAAAAATGCTTTAAAAAGAAAAAATTTAAAAAAAGATTTATAGAATCACGGGGATTGGGTCGTGGCGAGATGGGTGGGAATTTGAAGGGGGTGGGGCGGACCGGACAACGCAAAGAGTCAAAACCCGAAACGGCCCGATGATTAAGCTGGCCGAGCCGGTCTAGGAACCAAATATCTCTCTCTCTCGTATATATATATATATAATTAAAAAAACAAATTAAAAAAACAAATAAATAAAAACCGATCGATGCGTTCCACTATTCCATCCCCATCTCCTTCTTCTCCCTCCCATCCTCTCCATCGCTACGCATAATCCACACGATCGAGTGAGGGCTTTCTTCCTTCTCCTCCTCTCCTTCCCTTCTCTTCAGTTTCCCCCTTCACTGATTCCATCTTTTTCTTTTTATTTCTTCTGATTTTGTTATCCCTGCCTTTCTTTCTTTTTTTCTTGTAGGAACTGGTTCGTCTCTGGAATCGTTGTCGTCCTTCAGCTGGTATGCGGTTCTTTATTTTATTTATTTATTTTTTTTTTGTGAAATTGGTTTCGATTTTGGGTTGCGTGCGCGGGCCACGGGTTAGGGTTTCGTGGGATGTTTGGGGATTCGTGTTTGTGTTGCAATTGGGTGTCGACATGGTCGATTGGAGTTTGTTTGTGACGCCTTTTCCTTAATTGATGATTGATTGTGAAAAGAATTGTCGGGGTTTATGGGGGTGAATTAGATTATTATTATTAAAGGTGTTAGTGTGCATACTTGTCCATATGGACGAAGAGGTTGTCAAAGATTTTGTCTGGTCGCCTTTTGAAATATTATTGTGCAACCTAGATTAGATAATGTACGGGATAGAGGTTAGTTGGATTTGGAAGGTTACCTTTATAAATACGCATCGCCGTCATCTTCATATATTAGTGGTTGCAATTAAGCAGTATTTTTTTATGTATTGATGTTGCTGTGCTCAATTTAACATTTATTACTTTCTTTGAATTGAATTGTAACGCATAAATAAGTTTTTTTGGGCCATTTTGTATTCAAACAAGCTGATTCCCAGATGCAGCTTCGGGACAAGTTACTTTGAGAGAGGGCTTTCTTCCCTGTCCATTACAGAGCTTATCGCGCTTCAAAAATTGCACAACTTATTTTCTTTGCCCTGTTGGCTAACCTGCGTCTTTTTCTTTGTGTTTTCCTTTGGAAATGATTGGATCGGTTTATGATTCCGCTTTGTCTTTTGATTTAAGAAAAAGAAACCCAATGAAAAACTTGCTTGCAAGGACGCTTTGCTTTCCAGTAATAGTTGCGTTAAGCAGCATAAGTGAAACCAATATCTTTTTATGTCGAATTGGGTTGTTATTATGTTGAAATTGGTGATGGTTTTGTTGCAGAAGTGCAATATGGAGCACGATGAGACTGGTTGCCAGGCACCCGAAGGGCCTATCCTCTGCGTCAATAATTGTGGCTTCTTCGGTAGTGCTGCTACCATGAATATGTGCTCCAAATGTCACAAGGACATGCTTCTCAAGCAAGAGCAAGCGAAACTTGCTGCCTCTTCCATTGACAGCCTTGTTAATGGGAACAGTGGTGCGACCGAGAACAATGGGAAGGAGGCACTTGTTTCTGGACCGGTTGTTGTTACGACACCAACTGTAGAGCTGAAAACCATTACAACCCAGGCCACTGCTGATGTCTCCACCTCCTCAAGCCAGGTTACTGAAGTGAAGGCGAAGGAAGGTCCCACTCGGTGCAACATGTGCAAGAAACGCATAGGATTAACAGGATTCAAGTGCCGGTGTGGCAACGATTATTGTGCCCTGCATCGTTACTCTGATAAGCATGACTGCACCTTTGACTATAGGACAGCTGCTCGCGATGCTATTGCCAAAGCCAACCCCATTGTGAAGGCTGAAAAGCTCGACAAGATCTAAAGCGGGAGCAAAGATAAGTCTAAGGACTCTTTCTGATGGTTCTCTCGCGTTTTATTCCTGGCATCATCTTATCATCGTGTCAGTCTATATGCATCATAATTGCCATAGGGATGATCAGGGGCATATGAAACGACTCTGGAACATTATATTCCATATTTGGTTGATATTCACTTCCTTGCTGGCTCTGGTGTGTAAGCTTCTTCTTTATGGCTGGTTTGGCCCTAAAAAGACGTTGTGGTTTGTATTTGGTTGCCTTTTTAATGCATTTTCTGGTCAGTTCGTGCATCATTCTAGCAAGTGCTGTGAAGTGCCACTATCTTACATTCTCTGCTTATTATTGTCGTACTTTCCTTTTGATTTCTGCACTACTTTAGTCTGTCGCTGGTATGCAATGAGATGGTAGATGGTTAGGCCTACATAAAGGAAGGTGATACGTGAAGTTATGAACATGCGAGAAACGGTATTTTGTAAACCTTGTTTACTCATTGGACAGCATAAAAGTATCTTAAATTTTGCGTAGTAAAGGTCCCTTTTGAATTGGCAAGCCTGATTTTCTTACATGTAAAAGTATATATGATTATATCTATTGTTGACATCATACTAATTCTGTAAATTATAATTAAAAAAATTTTATACGTTTGACATGTTTTTTGTGCTAATCAACCTAAAAATTTCTAAATTTGTGTTATAGTTGTTTAACAGGACCAGCAGTGCTTAACGTTGTGCATACAATTAAATATGGGTTTTTCCATATCATCTTTAATTTACTGGAATCTTAAATAATTTGTTACTTTCTTCGTGGTTGCATTTCTTGAAGTGAATTTTTCGAGTTGTTTCATATGAGTGCTCTTTTTTAATTTCCGTACATGCATGTGAACACCAGTGCGGCAATGCGACTGATAGTGTATCTATCGTCTTAACAGAAGACTTCAACGCTAGATTAAACAGTACCTTTTATGCATGGCAGGATAAAATAAAGAAGCATGGGCCGTGCTCTACTTAAGGTTTCTCGGAAGAGATTTGGTTTTGATTTGCAATTTGACCATAGGCTTACGATGTAGATATCACTCGAAGAACCAGCAGAATACCAATTCACCTAATACCAAATGTAAGACACAAACACTAATATTAAAGACTATCAAAACGCAAATAGATAGGCTCTACGGAATTTATTGGCATACAGATTATTCCGTTGGGCAAGGTCGTCGCAAAATCAACTAATTATTTGAACGATGATGACTTTCTGCTAACGAACCTGGCCATCATTACCGATTATGTTGGTGAGAGTTTTGAGTGTTCAAAATTTACGGTTTAGAAGGATCGATCTACATAAAGTAAAATTCCCTTAGCAGTTAGCGCCTCATTAATCACTCTCGTGCCAACTGTTAAAGGTTTAATAGAGGGGCGCGCCAGAAGCTAGGGTTTGACGGTTGTCCTTAATCATCCCACGTCCAAGACGGATAGGGAAACAACTTATTATTGCTAATCCGTGTTATAGTTACAAACAAGATCAAGTTGTGGTATATCAAGTCTCTCAGGTGACCAGGAGCACGAATGAGGATGGAGTTGAGCGAGTATCGGTACTTGACAATGTGTAGCAGCTAGGGATGATCGGTAAGGAGTACTAAGCACGCTGCTACATAGGCATCGATGAACCTCAAGATAACGGGTTCCAGGTAGCGAGCAAATGACCGAGCAAGCTACAAGTAGCATATTGGCGGAGGGAGGCGGAGCGAGGTTGGGGGCAACCAAGCGTACTGATATATAGTGCCAAGCAATGCCGAGTGGTAGCAAGCAGTACCAAGCGCTAGCGAACAAGTGCCGAGCACTAGCAAGCAAGTGACGAGTGGTAGCGCATGTTGATAAATTGAGCAATCAAAATAGTAGTACGTGGTGGCACAAGTGCATCAAGCATATCTATCAAAATAGCGGTACATGGGCATGAGCGCATAAGTGGGTGACCAAGCCAAATACCAGTGTTGGGTATTTGCCTGAGGTTGACTGAGCGCACGCAAGATTCTTCGTGGGAGTAGGAATGCCGGCACCTGGAGCAAGCACTCTACTAGAACGCCGAGACAGGGAATTCCAATGTTTGGAGCGAGCAGTTTGTTGGAACGTTGGGAGGTTGAAGCAATGGCCGAAAGTGGGTTGGGGTCAAATTAGGTGGGTTTGACCATGCAACTAAGGGCACCAAAAGATTTGTTTGATCGATAATTGCCAATAAGATTTGCTAATGTGTTGAGATCTTATCCAAACCAACAATGAATAAGTGGTTGCAATAAATTTCAGATATAGATATTTTTGCATGTTAAGGATAAACGTGATCTTCATAAGATATTCTGTCTAAGATATGGATAAACATAGATTGGAGTCTACATAAAGAGACACCCCTCTTGTGTAGAAGAGAATAAACGTGAATTGCTATGAATCTCTACCTTGATCGTACAAGGAGACGCTTAGAGTTGTTGCGACCAATTCTTCGAGTACACAATTCTTGTTCAACGACCAGATAGTTGAAGGGAATTTGCATGTAAATAAGCCAACCAGGGGGTGACTTGGGGTCATGTGTAAAACCCGTGACTCGAGTCAGAGTTTTACGGGAGTGAACCAGTCGGTTCAACCGTCGGTTCGAGTCGAGTCAGCTTCATGGACCGCGAGCTGAGTTGAGGCCAGCTGTGAGTTATGAGCGATGAGGGTCATGTATGCTCAAGTGTACGATGATAACGTCTAAAAGATGATGAAAAATGGGTTATCAAGTATATGGAGGTATACAGTATTGATTGTTATTTTTATTTTATCGCAGAATAGTTTTAGGCCGAATAACGCATTAGGACGCGTTGGATTATATTCGGGTGGGTTATTAGTTATAGAACATATCATTTGGATGTTGCTGTGTTCGTTTGATTTTACGGGATTTTTCCCAAATTTTTTGGATTTTTTTAGGATTTATTAGGAGATAGTTATTATTATTGACTCGAGTCGGAGTCGAGTCAAGTTTAATTTACAAAAATGCCATCGCACGCCCCTTCATCTTCCCCGACACCTTCCTCACCCCAAACCCTTGCCGCCGCCACTGTTGTGTGCTGCCGCCGCCGCCGCCGACGCCGCACTGCCACCGAGCAACGCCGCCCCGCCCCGCCGTGCCATCGCCGTGCCGCCACGACCCACCCCGGCCACCGTCTCGCCGCCACGACGCCGGAATCGCCCCACAAGCCGCGACGCCCTCCCTCGTCGATTCGCCGCCGTCCGGGCCGCGCCGCCGCCGCTGTGACCCCGACGACCACCCCCTCGCTGTCGCCGACGTTTCCCCCACCATCCCGAGCGCCGTCGAGGCCGGCCGCAGCCCCGATCGGAGCACGCCGCCGCCGCCACCCATTTTCGACGCCGCCGCCGACGGCCATCGCCACCCCGGCTGCTTTGTTTGACACCACCATCGGACCAAGCTCGTCGAGCTGGTGCCGATAGACCCCCTGATTGCCCCGTCCCGAATCATCGCCGGAAACCGCGAAAACCGCCGACACTCGCCGGAAAACTGCCGGAACCGCCGGAAAATTGGATTCGTGGGAAATTCGCCGGATCATCCGCCGAACGCACCCGATCCAATCTGATCGGACTTCGGACGCCGCTAGGTGCCGAATTCGAGTTTCGAGCCACGAAACGGAAACCCTAGCCGTCGCCGATTTTCGACGACGCGAGGTATAATTTATTTTAACTTAATTATTTGAAAGTATTGATTATTAGAATTGCATGCTAGGATTGGTGAATTGTGTGTTATAATAATATATATAAATGTAGATTTGATTAAGGATAAAATATGAAATTTGTTTGATTGAGTGGTGTTAAAAATGGAGGCTAAGAAACTAATTAGGGTAACTAGGTAATGATCATGATTTAATGCAAACTAGCCTAAGTAGACTTGCTAGAATTGATATAGGTTGATGTGTGTTGATTGATGCGTGATTGTGTTGATTGTGTGTGCATGCTATAGGATGTGTGATTCATCATGCGGGCGTTAGTTTTTAGCTTGATTGTGTAGGTACGGTGTAGGAGCTCGCCGCCTAGGCGCGTGGACCCGTTTGGAGCTTCTACCAGGTCCGTTTAGGACTCGTTCTCTGTTTTACGCTATTCTATTGTGTATTTGATTTATCATGTGTAGGACGAGTTAACTGGCATTTTATCGGATCCCACTTAACTCGGGCCATTTAGCCAACGATTTTCCGGATTAATAACCCTAGAGGATGAGATCCCTCGAGTTTGTTTTCGAACTTCAAATCCAGCTCACGTTGCCTTCGGGCCTATTGTATAAATCCCAACCCAGACCTATATATATGTATAGTTTTCGCATTTTTGTGAGAGATTGAATGAGGGAAATCCGACTACCGTGCTACGCGAGCGGGCACGTGTGTGTCGATAGTGGGCTCTGGAATGGTGTGCGGGCCGTTTCATTCCCGAGGGATCCTGACAACTCCACCTTTGAGTTCCTCAAACCCGGAGAAGTGTGGAGGTTCACAGGTACTGCAATGCAGCGCATGTCTAGACTTGTGGTTTCAAAGGGTACTAAAGGCGACTGCCTGAGAGTGCTCGGCCTTCGTACTCAAGGCCAGGAGTAATATGGAAGGTGCAGAGGGCGGAAAGGAATGAGATTTGATGCGAGAAGCGATAGAGAAATAGCCAAGGTATGAGAATGAGAAAGAAAGGGGGACGCTGTCAACCCGAGGGCGGCGGCTCCCGTATGTGCCCTGATGAGAGTTCTTGAGGAAGTATATGGTTTTGATTCAACAGGAGAGTTTGCTCTCCTGTGCCAGATTGATATTAGTTATTTTTCGGGCCGGTAACACTCGTTACTGAAGGTTTTTCTATATATATGTAGGTGAGGAATGCGAGTGATGAAAGCTGTCAGGACTGCGGAGGAGCAGCACAGAACCGCGCACACATGTACCTGCCGCGTGTAATGTATAATGATGGTGTGTTATTGCTATGTGAATGATAATTAGAATGTTTTTGTCTTGATGAATTGCTTGTTATGAAATGAATGGATAGATGTGAATGAGCAGGAGTCTTGAGTTCAGCCTCGGCTTAGATGAAAACAAATGAGATAATAATGGAATGCCGCGGTAGATTGTTATGTTTTGTCCTATTTTGATAAAATATTTATATACCTTTATTGTGGACAGGTTGGCACTTATTGCACTTTTAGGGGAAACTCTGTCTGTTTGTACATAGTAGTATATATTATTCTTTTGGTTTCTCATTTATTGTTTTGTCTTGTTTTTGCTTGTACATCATGGCATGCATGTAGGACCGCGTTAGAACCCAATTGTTCTCATTCATGTATTTCATGTTTGCATCTCCATCTTGAGACGCCGAGGGCAGATCCGGGTCGGCTTAACCGAACCCAGTAGATTAGCGAATGGTTCGATCGCCGGTGACATTTCCGGGTCGGTTTAAGGGTGAGCCGAAATGGGGTGTTACAGTAGTGGTATTAGAGCCAACTCTTGGCATATGTTCTCTGATACAATAGTGGTATCAGAGCTAACCCTTGGTTGATTAAGATGGTAGATGCGTTATAGGTTACATGTGTGCCGAAGCTGCTCCGAGTTGTACCGAGAGGTATTTTTCTGTCTTTATATTTTTGTTCACAAATTTTCTTACCTAACAGTGGTGTGACAAGGTGAGTAGATTCGAGTAGGGTACACAAACAGGATGGTGACATAGACCCGTCGGACGCAGGTCAGGACCCCATCGCCTCCAGTAGTCAAACAGGATAGTCCTGACCATGGTCATAGTGACACAACTTCCAGTCGACCTAGGACCACCATGCCACTAGTAGAGACGAGTGTACGGTGTTAGCTAGTCGTCGTACGGAGAACCATCGCCGAGACAGTCGACGCGATAGTCACCGCAGTGGGAGTAGACGACAGGAAAGGGATGCTGTGATAGCTAGGCTAGTTGAGGTTCAGATGCAAATGCAGGAGAATCAAGAGGAATTTAGGAGAGAGCTCAGACAGATAGCTCTATCAGTAGCTAGAGCAGAGAAGACACCAGTCGTGGATGAAGAGGTGCAAGGAGAGCCAGTAGCGCCCATGGGCCCTCCGCCGCTGCCGCCTCCTCCACCGTTGCAACAAGGAGCTACCCCCGCAACAGCTCCTCTGGTTGCCCCACTTCAGGCAAGGATGAGACAGGACGCTAGTGGACCTGCGATAACAGGTAGCGGGCAAACCATAGGGGGAGTGGAGCAGTTGGAGGTGACAGTGTACCAGTTGTTACGGGATCACAATTTCCCGTTATGAGCAAGCAGTGGAATCAAACAGATCTGTAGGCGTGAGGAGTTTGGAACTGTGGCAATATGAGAGATTCGTGAAGAATGGCGGACGACCTTTCTTTGGGAAGTTGGATGCTGAGGAGGCATTCCTATGGATATCGTTGGCCATAGGAGTGTTTGATAGTATGGCATGCCCCGTAGAACACAGAGTGCGTGTAACGACCCAGCCCAAAGTGCAACATAATGGGCCAAGTCATTTCTTTAAAATGGGTACCCCGAAAGTTAAAGATCTATAGTCCATTCCCACTTATAAACATGATCTTCTCCCAGTAGGTATTAGATATGGGACTAAGTTGAAGGATCTCACAATCCACCCACCTTAGGGAATTTTGTCCCCGAAATACCTATTCTTTGCCCATTGCTAGCCCCAGCCCACGACCTTTCTAGCCCGTGACCGGCAGCCTAGCCAACATTTCTAATCCAGCCCACCATCTAGCACGGAACCAGGTCGGCTCTAATACCATTTGTAACGACCCAACCCAAAGTGCAACATAATGGGCCAAGTCATTTCTTTAAAATGGGTACCCCGAAAGTTAAAGATCTATAGTCCATTCCCACTTATAAACAGGATCTTCTCCCAGTAGGTATTAGATATGGGACTAAGTTGAGGGATCTCACAGTGTGCGTCGTCACAGGAGCATTCCAAGACGAAGCGAGGATATGGGGGAGTTCGGTGCAGAATTCTGTATTCGCTCATCGCCAGCCTCAGGACATCACTTGGGAGGAATTCAGAGTGGAATTCGATGGAAAGTATTTTCCACCAGATGTTAGGAGAAGGAAGGAACGAGAGTTCCAGATGTTGAGGCAAGGGCCTATGACAGTAGTACAGTATGAGATGAGGTTTAGAGCGTTGGGGAGATTTGCACCAGATTTGGTTCTAACCGAAGGAAGAAGAATAGAGCGCTTCTATGAAGGCCTCCATCATGAGATTCGGATGGCATACTTGGATAGGAAGTTTACTACCCTCGGTGACATAGTGAGAGATGCAAGTGAAGCAGAGCGGGTGATAGTTACACGACCACGTCGAGATGTTGACCAGAGGCAGCAACATCCGAGGCCATATCAGCCAGAGCAGGGGGCATAGCAGAGACGACGTGTAGATGCGCCAGTAGCCATGAAAGCCATGGATGGCCAGGAACAGGAGCAGCCGAGCTCCCATTCTGTCAGAGTTGCCAACGCCATCATTGGGGAGAGTGCAGAGCAAGCAGAAATGTATGCTACAACTGTGGTCAGCCAGGGCACCGAGCCGCTGAGTGTAGAGTAGGCACTAGGGTTTGTTACAACTGCGGTCAGCTAGGACACAGGGCCGCAGAGTACAGAGGAGGCACTAGGGCCTATTACAGTTGCGGTCAACTGGGAAATAGGGCTGCAACATGTCCGACTAGCCAGAGCCAGCAGTTGACACTCACAGTGCCTCAGTAGAGACTTGCACTTCCAGCTCCCCAACAGCAGTCACAGTAGAGTGGACCAGGGAAACAGCCGAGTATAGAAGAGATTCCAGTGGTCGGCGAATTTACAAATGTATTTCCTGAGGAGATTACTTGATTGCTGCCAGACAAAGAGGTGGATCTTGCCATCGAGTTGATGTCTGGCACAGCCCAATTTCGAGAGCTCCATATAGGATGGCACTTATGGAGCTCAAGGAACTGAATGAACAGCTACAGACACTGTTGGACCAAGGATTCATCAGACCGAGTGTTTCCCCTTAGGGCGCACCGGTGTTATTTGTGAGGAAGAAGGATGGAAGCATGTGGTTATGCATAGATTACAGGATGCTAAACCATGCAACGGTTAAGAACAGATACTCTCTTCCTTGTATTGATGATTTATTTGACTAGTTGAGCTTAGCAGTCATCCTTTCGAAGATTGATTTGAGATCAGGATACTACCAACTGAGGATTAGAGCAGAAGACATCCCGAAGACTACGTTCAGGATGAGATATGGACGCTACGAGTTTTTGGTCATGCCATTTGGATTGACCAATGCTCCAGTAACATTTATGGACTTGATGAACAAAGTGTTCAATCAGTACTTGGACTAGTTTGTGATCATCTTTGTGGATGACATACTAGTATATTCTTCGTCTAGGAAGAACATGCACAACACCTGAGGATTAGTGTTGCAAACACTGAGAGAGCATAAGATGTGTGGGAAATTTTCGAAGTGCAGTTTCTGGTTGTCAGAGGTGAATTTTCTCGGCCACATCATCTCAGCATCAGGCATCTCAGTGGATCTAGCTAAGATAGAGGCAGTAGTGCAGTGGGAACAATCGAAGACACCTACGGAGGTTCGGAGTTTTCTGAGATTGGCTGGATACTACAGACGGTTCATTCAAGACTTCTTCCATAGCAGCCCCTCTGACACGGCTGACTAGGAAAGAGGAACGGTTCATATGGACAAACGAATGTGAGCGGAGTTTCAGGATGCTAAAGGAGAGGTTGACTTCGGCGCCTATCCTCGCATTGCCTGAGGGACATGAGGATTTTATAGTGTATACTGATGCCTCAGGGATTGGCTTAGGTTGTGTTTTGATGCAGAAGGATAAGGTTATTGCTTATGCATCTCGTCAGCTCAAGGTGCATGAGCGTAACTATCCTACTCATGACCTAGAGCTTGCTGCAGTCATATTTGCTCTCAGAATATGGATGCACTATCTATATGGAACATCTTTCAGACTTCTAACTGATCACCAGAGTCTAAAATATATTTTCACACAGAAGGATCTGAATAGCAGATAGAGGAGATGGTTGGAGATGTTAGCTGATTACGAGGTCGACATAGCATACCATGAGAGCAAAGCAAATGTGGTAGCCGATGCATTGAGCAGGAAGCCAGGATTCTTGTACACCGCAGGATTAGCAACATTGTCAGTGAGTGAGCACACTACGAGCCAGACACAGTTAGTTGGGATGATGGCGCGACTTACGATTCAGCTAAGCATGCTTGAGCAGATTCGGATTGCACAGGAGGCAGATCCGCAGTTGAAGCAGTGGTTGGAACACGGAACACATCAAGAATTGGCCAGGGATATAGAAGGATTAGTCAGATTGAGAGGCCGACTATTCGTGCCTAATGTTCCAAAGTATCCCGGACTTCGAAGTACTATTCTTCACGAAGCTCACACGTCGAGATGCTCAGTACACCCAGGTGGAGTGAAGATGTACCACGATGTCCGATGAACCTATTGGTGGCCAGGAATGAAGAGAGAAGTATACGATACAGTGGCTAGATGTTTGGTATGCCAGCAAGTGAAAGCCGAGCACGTACGTCCAGGTGGAATGCTACAACCGTTGGAAACCCTAGAGTGGAAGTGGGAGAGTATAGCTTACGACCTTGTAGTTGGTTTACCTAAGACCCGCCAACAAAAGGATGCGATATGGGTCATAGTGGATCGACTTACAAAGAGCATACACTTCATACCGATCAGGATGGATTACCCACTGACCACATTGGCTACGCTGTACAGAGATCAGATAGTCAGGTTACACGGCGTACCACGGGAGATCATATCAGACAGGGATCCGAGGTTCACATCGCGATTTTGAAGGCTTTTCAGGCAGCTATGGGCACAGAATCGAGATTTAGCACAGCTTTCCATCCTCAAACAGACGGACAGACGGAAAGAACCATACAGACCCTGGAAGACTTGCTTCGCGCATGTATCCTAGATTTCGGAGGAGTTGGGAAGAACACCTACCTCTGGTGGAATTCTCCTACAACAACAGCTATCAGGCCACGATTGGAATGGCACCATTTGAAGCACTGTACAGCAAACCATGCAATCCCCAGTGTGTTGGGTGCAAGGCAGCGAACCAGTGGTAGTTGGGCCAGAAATGATCCAGCAGACAGCAGAAGTGGTAATGAGGATTAGAAGAAGAATGAGGTTAGCTCAAGATAGACAAAAGAGTTACGCAGATCAGCTGCAGACGTGAGGTTCATTTCGCGTTAGGAGATTACGTTCTCTGAAGGTCTCTCCGACTAAGGGAAACACGAGATTCGGGATGCGAGGGAAACTTAGTCCTCACTATTTGGACCCTTTGACGTGATTGAGCGTATTGGACCAGTGGCATATAGGCTAGCATTGCCTCCTCACCTATCAGCTGTGCATGATGTCTTCCACGTGTCAATGTTGAAGAAGTATCACCCTGACAACTCTCATGTTGTCAGCTTCAAAGAGGTAGAGCTGTAACCGGACCTAACGTACCCAGAGGATGCAGTCCAAATCGTGGACCGAAGAGTGAAGATTCTCCGAAGAAAAGAAGTTCCCCTAGTACGAGTGCAATGGACCCGACGAGGAGTTGAAGAAGCTACATGGGAACGAGAAGATGAGATGAGGAAGCGATACCCAGAGTTGTTCGAGCAACCAGCTTCACAACTAGGTACTACGCCAACATGTACATTTAGATGAGGAACATGGTTGAAACTTCCTTGGTTAAAATTTTGAGGACGAAATTTTTCTAAGGAGGGAAGGTTGTAAAACCCGTGACTCGAGTCAGAGTTTTACGGGAGTGAACCAGTTGGTTCAACCGTCGGTTTGAGTCGAGTCAGCTTCATGGACCGCGAGCTGAGTTGAGGCCAGCTGTGAGTTATGAGCGATGAGGGTCATGTATGCTCAAGTGTATGATGATAATGTCTAAAAGATGATGAAAAATGGGTTATCAAGTATATGTAGGTATACAGTATTGATTGTTGTTTTTATTTTATCGCAGAATAGTTTTGGGCCCAATAACGCATTAGGACGCGTTGGATTATATTCGGGTGGGTTATTAGTTATAGAACATATCATTTGGATGTTGCTGTGTTCGTTTGATTTTACGGGATTTTTCCCAAATTTTTTTGGATTTTTTTAGGATTTATTAGGAGATAGTTATTATTATTTACTCTAGTCGGAGTCGAGTCAAGTTTAATTTACAAAAATGCCATCGCACGCCCCTTCAGCTTCCCCGACACCTTCCTCTCCCCAAACCCTTGTTACCGCCGACGCCGCACTGCCGCCGAGCAATGCCGCCCCGCCCCGCCGTGCCATCACCGTGCCGCCACGACCCACCCCGGCCACCGTCTCGTCGCCACGACGCCGGAATCGCCCCACAAGCCGCGATGTCCTCCCTCGTCAATTCGCCACCGTCTAGGTCGTGCCGCTGCCACTGTGACCCCGACAACCACCCCTCGCTGACGCCGATGTTTCCCCCACCATCTCGAGCGCCGTCGAGGCCAGCCGCAGCCCCGGATCCGAGCATGCCGTCGCCGCCACCCATTTTCCACGCCGCCACCGACGGCCATCGCCGCCCCGGGTGCTTTGTTAGACACGACCATCGGATCAAGCTCGTCGAGCTGGTGCCGATAGACCCCCTGATTGTCCCGTCCCGAATCATCGCCGGAAAACTGCCGAAATCCGCCGAAAAACTGCCGACACTCGCCGGAAAACCGCCGGAACCGCCAGAAAATTGGATTCGTGGGAAATTCGCCGGATCATCTGCCGAACGCACCCGGTCCAATCTGATCGGACTTCGGACGCCGCTAGGTGCCGAATTCGAGTTTCGAGCCACGAAACGGAAACCCTAGCCGTCGCCAATTTTCGACGACGCGAGGTATAATTTATTTTAACTTAATTATTTGAAAGTATTGATTATTAGAATTGCATTCTGGGATTGGTGAATTGTGTGTTATAATAAATATATATATATATATATATTGTTCGTCCAAATTTTCACCACACCCCTCGGCTCAATCATGACGGTTAACCCAGTCAGTCGTGGTTGAACCCGTGGTTATGCCTAACTTAATAGAAATGAGATACGTAAGATTTATTCGGAAGGAGGGAAAGGGGTAGAAGCCTGAACACCAAGCACCAAGGGGTGGAAGCCGGAACACCAAGCACCAAGGGGTGCATGTGTTGGCGTGCAGCACTTCAGCCGGGTGTCTATATAAGGAGATGTTATCACTTGTAGAGGGAGAGAAAACAAAATCAGATCAGAGAAAGTGGGAGAGAAAAAACAAAATCAGATCAAAAGTGAGAGGAGAGAAAAACAAAATCAGATCGAAAGTGGGAGAGAAAAAACAAAATCAGATCAAAAGTGAGAGGAGAAAAACAAAATCAGATCAAAAGTGAGAGGAGAAAAAACAAAATCAGATCGAAAGTGGGAGAGAAAAAACAAAATCAGATCAAAAGTGAGAGAAAAAACAAAATCAGATCAAAAGTGATCAAGTGTGGGTGAGTGCCTCCCTGCGTGGAGATGTGAGGTAGTGTCGGGTAAGGGGATTGCCGGTGTGTGGCTGCAACCAGCCTTGGTCGGGGCCAAGTGCTGGGCACACCCGGTAGGCTGTCGGTGCGGCGTTGTCCACCTGCGACCGAACCATCCAGTTCTATTCCAGCAGCCTCGAGCCTGCGTGCCAAGTGCTGGTGGAGGTCCTGTCGAGTGTGTGTGTCGAAATGGCCCATCCCACCGAGTGCATAAAGTGCTCCAAGTGTTGTTGGATACTTGTGACTCTTTAGTCTCATCCACGCTGTCTCTTTGCGCGGCAAGGGCGCCCTCGGTCCCACCGGACCCTTCAACCCACACGGGAACACTCTAACCAGCACCAGCAGACTCGAACCCGCCTCGAACATAAAGTGGCAGCTCCACTGGGGACCGGTCAAGAGGTAGCAGTGCAACTTGAAGAGATAGTGTGGATACAAGAAAATGGCCCCGAGACAAGGGCATATGGCTGAGACAAAGGGGTGCTAGTGAAGGAGAACCTTCTACACGCACCCACAAACCCTGAAGTGCAAATACCATCCATCACCAGCATGGGCGAGCCGGTCGCCTTGCAAAAATGAAAACCGAACTCGAACGAACAACTTCGAGACGGGTTAGACAACCTAGTTGGCACTAGACGATGCACTCGCCTTAAATAGGCGAGCATCCATCGCAATGGGAATGTGCCCCGAGAGAAGATGCCGACCTAGACAAGCCGAAGATCCCAGACGAAGTGGACCAGCCGCACTAACCCACCGATGACAAGTAGTTTTACGGCACTATTGGAAAGGCCTTTGGCAACCGCTCCAACAAGTGTGGATTTGTCAAATACCCCTCGGGTAGATAATATGTTTTCCAATGTCTGGGTTTGTGTCTCAAGGCCTCACCCTTGATAATTTAGGTGGGTTCGAACCAAGTTGGACGCAACACTACCCGATATACCCCCAAGTGGGACTGAGGGTATTACTACCTGCAGTCATCATGGTTCCTAACCACCCCACTACACACCACCGTACCCGTGCCCATGGTATAGCCCTGCTATCCCTCAATCATGCGATTCTCATACGCATTTTCACCGCCGATCACCCGCCAGGTGTGATAAGCCTCGCGGCGACGCCCTATGGTGTCTAATGTTTCGGCCAGCAATTCCGGCCACAGTTAGCTCGCTGCGGTTCGGTGTCCTCACCAGGTCTGTCACCTGTGGTTCCTGTAGCACCCGTTGCGTCCCGATTGAGGGGTTGAGGCCGGTTTGGTAGAGTTAACGCCTGTGATCGGATGTGCACAAGCCGCCTTGTGTCGCCGCGTTGAGTGACTTCAAAAGGACAAGAGAACTGGTAAAGTTCGTAAAGCGTCTCCGAGTCGCTAGCCGATGAGGTTTACACGGAAAATTTTGCCCGGAAAAACACCGAGCGCCCAACTTTTACGGTTCGATGGAGCGACGATACGAGAATCATGTCACAATTTTGAAATTGAGTGTGGAGCAGTGGCCGATGAAAAATTAAGGATTGCTTGCAATTCCATCGCACCATGGCGGGTAATGCACTTGAAGATGGTTCAATAGCGGCCCCTACGGATCCATCATTCATGGGATGGATCTGTTCGAAGGCGATTGCGAATCTCTCAATCCAAAAAGCGAATTCCAGTGAGCAATTGAAGCACTTACGAGGGCAGTAGTCGAAAGGAATCGGAGCGAAGAAGTTGCTACGTATGTTGAAAAAGATTTAAGTCTGTCATCTCGGAAGATGAAAGGGCCCACTGACGATTAGGGAGCTTGTGAAGATTTGTGCAATGAACGCCTTGGGATGGCTGCATGGTTCTTAAGTGGTGCACAATGCAACACTTTTGAACAGTTGTTTGAAAGGATGTTCATTTTAGAGAAGAACTTGGAAAGGTTTCTGCTTACCACCGAAAAATGCTAAAGAGCGTCAGGCAATGCTGTCCACTGGACTTTGGAGGCTCAAAGTCGGGAAAAGCAATTGGAAGGAGCCGAGGAATAATGCAGATAGAAAGGCTGCGCCCCGACAACGGCGTGAATGGAGAGATATGGGAGATTACCTCTCAATGTTGGTGATACTGAAAGATTGGTTTGATGTTTTGGTCAAGCAAGGAGAAGATCACTCCCTGGATACCGAAGAATCCACCTAAGGCCGGAAGATGAAAGAGAAATTTTTGCCGGTTTCATCAAATGCTTGAAGCCATCCAACGGTGCTATGTCGAGATGTGATGGAAAGATCCAGAGTTGCTGGACAAAGGAGATATAAAGTATAAAGCTGCTAATGCTAATGTGATGACAGATAAGCCACTTATCCTTACCAATGAAGTCTCATAAAGGAAGAAACAAGGAAATGGATTGTCCCGATGGCTAATGTTGAAGACACAAGGTGTCGCCTGCTTCCACTATGAAGATAAAGGATGTTCTACACCTCTATCAATCCAAAAGTTTGAAGTCCAAGCTAATCAAGGAAAAAGACTTTTCGAAAAGATGAGCTTGATAAAGAAAAGATGGAAGATCAGCTTGCTGTCAGAACAACTTCAACACAAAAGGAAGTCAAGTCAAAGATCTCAAAAACAAGACTTCGCTTGATGTGCAGCTTTGGCGGAAAGATAGTAATCCAGGGAAGGAAGCAACACTACTTTGGAGGAGACACACGACTGATTGTACTGGAGCATGATTGTTCTATTCAAGTCTTGTCGCCCAAATCAGGGGTACATGTTCTACCAGCATCCCTTTGGTGATTAAGTGTCAACTACCCGGTGAAAGCTTCAATTACCTTATCACAATCGCCAATGATGAAGACTTGGTAAATATAATCAAAGAACAAGAGGGTTCAACACAAGTCATGAATCAACATCTCGTCTCCACTTCTTCGTGTCATCAAAGATGTCAAGATCGCAATCCAACCAGACATGGGACAAGAAGTTGGAGCTCAATCAAAATCACTACTGCTAGAAGGTTTAAAGAAAGCAGCCAACAACTCAACAAATAGTAGGAGGCATCATAAAGATCAAGGTCACCTCCATACTATGGGCAGAAGAAGTTTGATGCCCTAAGGAAAAATCCACAAAGAAATTTGGATTGGAGGCCACGAGTGTCGAGTGAGAGAGTCACTCCTCAAGATCAAAATGATGGTCAATGGCCACACTATAACCCACAGGAGTCACCTTAGGCTAAGTTATGAAAAAAAGAATGAAAAATGAATAAAAATGTTTTGCCGATTCTTCTTTCTCAGATTGCGAAAAATCGGCAAGGGGGCTGATGTTCGTCCAAATTTTCACCGCACCCCTCGGCTCAATCATGACGGTTAACCCAGCCAGTCGTGGTTGAACCCGTGGTTATGCCTAATTTAATAGAAATAAGATACGTGAGATTTATTCGGAAGGAGGGAAAGGGGTGGAAGCCGGAACACCAAGCACCAAGGGGTGGAAGCCGGAACACCAAGCACCAAGGGGTGGAAGCCGGAACACCAAGCACCAAGGGGTGCATGTGTTGGCGTGCAGCACTTCAGCCGGGTGTCTATATAAGGAGATGTTATCCTTGTGTAGAGGGGGAGAAAAACAAAATCAGATCAAAAGTGATCAAGTGTGGGTGAGTGCCTCCCTGCGTGGAGATGTGAGGTAGTGTCGGGTAAGGGGATTGCCGGTGTGTGGCTGCAACCAGCCTTGGTCGGGGCCAAGTGCTGGGCACACCCGGTAAGCTGTCGGTGCAGCGTTGTCCACCTGTGACCGAACCATCCAGTTCTATTCCAGCAGCCTCGAGCCTGCGTGCCGAGTGCTGGGGAAGTCCTGTCGAGTGTGTGTGTCGAAATGGCCATCCCACCGAGTGCATAAGAATTGTCTAAGTGTTATTGGATACTTGTGACTCTTTAGTCTCATCCCGCTGTCTCTTTGCGCGGCAAGGGCGCCTCGGTCCCACCGAACCCTTCCAACCCAGACGCGGGAACACTCTAACCCGCACCAGCGGACGAACCCGTGCCCGAACAATAATATATATAAATGTAGATTTGATTAAGGATAAAATATGAAATTTGTTTGATTGAGTGGTGTTAAAAATGGAGGCTAAGAAACTAATTAGGGTAACTAGGTAATGATCATGATCTAATGCAAACTAGCCTAAGTAGACTTGCTAGAATTGATATAGGTTGATGTGTGTGATTGATGGTGATTGTGTTGATTGTGTGTGCATGCTATAGGATGTGTGATTCATCATGCGGGTGTTAGTTTTTAGCTTGATTGTGTAGGTACGGTGTAGGAGCTCGCCGCCTAGGCGCGTGGACCCGTTTGGAGCTTCTACCAGGTCCGTTTAGGACTTGTTCTCTGATTTTACGCTACTCTATTGTGTATTTGATTTATCATGTGCAGGACGAGTTAAGTGGCGTTTTATCGGATCCCACTTAACTCGGGCCATTTAGCCAACAGTTCTTTTCGGATTAATAACCCTCGAGGATGAGATCCCTCGAGTTTGTTTTCGAACTTCAGATCCAGCTCATGATGCCTTCGGGCCTATTGTATAATCCCAACCCAAGCCTATATATGTATAGTTTTCGTGTTTTCAGTGAGAGATGGAATGAGGGAAATCTGACTACCGTGCTACGCGAGCGGGCACGTGTGAGTTGATAGTGGGCTCTGGAATGGTGTGCGGGCCGTTTCATTCCCGAGGGATCCTGACAACTCCACCTTTGAGTTCCTCAAACCCGGAGAAGTGTGGAGGTTCACGGGTACTGCAATGCAGCGCATGTCTAGACTTGTGGTTTCAAAGGGTACTAAAGGCGACTGCCTGAGAGTGCTCGGCCTTCGTACTCAAGGCCAGGAGTAATATGGAAGGTGCAGAGGGCGGAAAGGAATGAGATTTGATGCGAGAAGCGATAGAGAAATGGCCAAGGTATGAGAATGAGAAAGAAAGGGGGACGCTGTCGACCCGAGGGCGACGGCTCCCATATGTGCCCTGATGAGAGTTCTTGAGGAAGTATATGGTTTTCATTCAACAGGAGAGTTTGCTCTCCTGTGCCAGATTGATATTAGTTATTTTCCAGGCCGGTAACACTCGTTACTGACGGTTTTTCTATATATATGTAGGTGAGGAATGCGAGTGATGAAAGCTGTCGGGACTGCGGAGGAGCAGCACGGAACCGCGCACACATGTACCTGCCGCGTGTAATGTATAATGATGGTGTGTTATTGCTATGTGAATGATAATTTAGAATGTGTTTGTCTTGGATGAATTGCTTGTTATGAAATGAACGGATAGATGTGAATGAGCAGGGAGCCTTGAGTTCAGCCTCGGCTTAGATGAAAACAAATGAGATAATAATGAAATGTCGTGGTAGATTGTTATGTTTTGTCGTATTTTGATAAAATATTTATATACCTTTAGGGGAAACTCTTTCTGTTTGTATGTAGTAATATATATATTTTCTTTTGGTTGAGGAATGAAATGCTGTGCTGCAGGACAGCCAGCATAGCTGTCCTTGAATTTTGATCTGGCCGTTCAAAACATATCTGATGGTCAGAAAAACACATGCCGCCATATTTGCCATCTGACGGGAGGGGCGAGGCATGGCATTCCTGTTTTGCCATGCCGGCCACACCTGCCACTGCTGCCGCCTCACCGCTGACGACCTCCGCCCAATCCTCCATAAGACACCTCCCAGCGTCGAGGCTGAAGTCGGAGGGGTCGAGGAAGACGCCGGCGTGGAGGGGCGGGGGAAGCGTGGAGGGCGGGAGCGGCGGGAGGAAGATGCCGGCTTGGAGGGGCGGGAGCGGCGGGCGCGGCGGGGAAAGTATGATACTTTAGAGTAGCTGAGATGGCGGAGGCGCAGGCAGATTCCAGATCTCCGACCCCTTCATCGCCCCGCTGCCGAAGCCTTGTCCCTCCTCCCTCCCTCCTCAAATTTTTATTATGAAACATGGGATGGAGGAGGAAATGGGCAGGGGTAGTTTCATAATAAAAATTTGACTCGCTTTCGACTCGAGTCAATATTACAAAATATATCCCGAAACATATAAAAAATATAATAAAATACCATAAAATAAAATAATCAAGTTTAATGAATTATTTTATTTTATGGTTTTTTAATCAATTTTTTTTCATATTTTTTGAGATTTATTTCGTAATATTGACACGAGTTGGGAAGGAAATAGGTAGGGGTAGTTTTTTAATAAAAACTTGACTCGATCCCGACTAGTGTCAATATTATGAAACAAATCCTAAAAAATATAAAAAAATACAGGAAAATACCATAAAATAAAATAATTGAATTTTAATGGATTATTTTATTTTATGGTATTTTACCCTATTTTGTTCATATTTTTTGAGAGGGGTAGTTTTGTAATAAAAACTTGACTCGATCCCGACTCGAGTTAATATTATGAAATAAATCCCGAAAATTATAAAAAATAGATTAAAATACCATAAGATAAAATAATCTATTAGAACTCAATTATTTTATTTTATGATATTTTATTATGTTTTTTATATTTTTTAGGATATATTTCGTAATATTGACTCGAGTCGGGAGCGAGTCAAATTTTTATTACGAAATTACCCCTGCTCAATTCGTTCTCCCCTGTTTTGCTTTGCCGATACTCTGTTTTCCCACCACCTTTGCCGCGCCACCAGACCGCCGGCGACCTCGCCGTCGGCCGCCCGCTGCTAGCCAGTGCCGCCACCGGACAGTACCGTCGTTGTCCCGTCTTTTTCCCGTCCTTGTTTTGAGCCCGTGCGCTGCCATGGTGAGGCGACAGGGCGGCGGGACAAGGCTTCGGCAGCGGGGCGATGAAGGGGTCGGAGATCTGGAATCTGCCTGCGCCTCCGCCATCTCAGCTACTCTAAAGTATCATACTTTCCCCGCCGCGCCCCGCCGCTCCCGCCCCTCCAAGCCGGCATCTTCCTCCCGCCGCTCCCGCCCCTCCACGCTTCCCCCGCCCCTCCACGCCGGCGTCTTCCTCGACCCCTCCGACTTCAGCCTCGACGCTGGGAGGTGTCTTGTGGAGGACTGGGCGGAGGTCGTCGGCGGTGAGGCGGCAGCAGTGGCAGGTGCGGCCAGCATGGCAAAACAGGAATGCCATGCCTCGCCCCTCCCGTCAGATGGCAAAAATGGCGGCATGTGTTTTTCTGACCGTCAGATATGTTTTGAACGGCCAGATCAAAATTCAAGGACAGCTATGCTGGCTGTCCTGCAGGACAGGAAGCTTTTTCCCCTTTTGGTTTCTCGTTTATTATTTTGTCTTGTTTTTGCTTATACATCATGGCATGCATGTAGGACCGTGTTAGAACCTAATTGTTCTCATTCATGTATTTTATATTTGCATCTCCATCTTGAGACGCCGAGGGCAGATCCGGTCGGCTTAACCGAACCCCGTAGATTAGTAAACGGTTCGGTCGCCGGTGACATTTTTGGGACAATTCACGGGTGAGCCGAAACGAGGTGTTACATCATGAATTGTGACTAAGGTACTCGTAGCTGTCACAGCCTCCCTATCGGGAAAAGAGGGGGTTTGCATGTCCATGATAGGCAAGTAATCAAGATAAATTGTCTACTTGTACTTTTGTTTCAAGTTAATGAAATTAAGGTTGGAGCAAGGGCTCAATAATTGCATGGTGTCAACATCGTCGTCGTGTTATGCGTGATGGCGATAAAAGGATCAAGGATTCCGGGTCTTGCGAGCCGAAGGGGGTAATTGGTTTGACGTATCGAACCATAATACCTTGGCGCGACTACATATTAGCAATCATTGGTGTATATCCTTGTGTAGTGGTTGGTCAAGTTGAATTATTGGTACCGGTGCCGGTTGGGTGCAATATAGTATCTAGAGTGCTTGTGGGTGTGATATTGTTGTTTCCTTATCTCAATGTTATGCAGGAATGTTGTGTACTTGTGAAAGGTTGGCGTTTCCATTGTGCATGTGATATTGTTACTTCATTATCGCAATGTTTTGCAAAAGTGTTGTGTACTTGTGGAAGGTTAGAGTTTCCGGGAGGGAAATACGGTTTAAGAGACAAAATTCTACCCTAGATTAATCCGTGACACCTGCCATGGTAACCACACACGTTGTCATTTAGCATGTTGCAGAGAACACCTTACGCAATTACTCCTAATCTTTGAATTGCCAAACCAAATATCTTCTCCAACTTAATTTCTGAGAAAATTAAGGAGATGTAAACATGTTCTAGAACTCATCAGTGAAGGGCATCCAGCAAAAAAATTACTATAAAACAAACGAATTGTGAGAACAAAGAGGAGCCGAGAAGAGTAAGGGGCAAAATAGTAAAAAAGCAAAAGCTAACAGTTATTTCAGTAATAAGAAAATTAGTTTACAGGAGCCAATAAATCACATATTCAAGGATTCACAATGACAAATCTAATAATAGCAGGATCAAACCTACCCAAACAAGCCAATATCTATTAGAATTGTGAACTCACTTTGAACCTGAAAAACTACCAAGAGTCTCAAGCTAATACTCTCTATTTCTAATCATAACACAGACCTAACAACTAGCTACCTAGTTTTTTGGCGCATTTTTTGGGTTCCTGATTTAAAAGTTCATCGAAAATTTTGGCCAAAAAACCGTTGAATCTTGACGACAATTTTTTCATTTTGTTTCAAACTAAACTGATCATACTTAAACAAAAAACAGTTGCTAATAAAAATTTCAAGAAATTAGTACCAATGTTGTACAGAACAATGATAGAAGCCAGTCACCGGGAGGGAGATCAAGAGGCATTGGACAACATGAAATTTTATCCATTTTATGAAGAGACGACCATGACACACCTGCCAGGCCTAAGGCAGGGGGAATAGATGCCATCTATTTTTCTCATTCTTCTATGCATAAATAGATGCCTATCTATTCTTCTATGCCATTCTCAACTGACACTTCTGTACAGACTTCATTTCCTTGATATAAGTTCATTTCCGCCTCCATCTTCCCCTTTTAGAACTACTCCTCCTCCTCTAATGTACAAACAAGTTCATATCCTCCTCAAAATAGGAATTCAGCCGCAAGCACTTGCAAGAAGATCACCCAACTTAGGGCAACCATGCCTCTCAATGACATAACCTTTACTTAACTGGCGAGACACATTTTACATAACGGGACAAAATCAAAAGGACATGCATCCGTCATCACCTTTAATGGAAAGCAAGAACTTAATCGATGAGACATTGCTATTGCATTCTTCGTTCTAGTTTTTTTGGCAAAGATTAAACAGATCATTGATATGTGTATGAATTTAGGAAATCCCACAGTGGTGTCAATCAACATCCCAGAGTACAAAATAGATGAAACACCGCAAACTGATCAAACTTTACTCAATCTATTATTTGGAGAATCAAAATTGTACATACAACAGCTAAGAAGATAGGGAAAGACAGCTCATTTATCGCCGCTAAGGGGGATCAGATCAAGATTCGAATCAAAAGAGGGAAAGAAAGGAAGAAGTAAAAAAAAAAGGCTAAAAGATCACCTCCAAGATGGAAACCCTAGAAACGGAAGCCGGTGGTGGCGGGGGCGGGGGAATCGGACTCGATGAACTTGCAGATGCGCTCCATAACATCGCGCCCCTTGGCGCTGTTCTGGAGGAACCGGTCGGCGCATCGCTGCTCGACCTTCTCGGCGACGGAGGCGAGGAGGGCGGAGAGCGGGAGGCACCGGATGGAGGTGTGCTGGTGGAAGGAGGTCCAGGAGTCGGGCTTGTCAGGGTGGGGGCGGTAGGTGGACGTCTCCTGCACCTGTATGAAGCTGCGGAGGCCGAGGTTGCGGGTGGAGACGACCATGGTGCGGGCGGCGGGGTCGACGAGGGAGGCCTCGAGGCAGAGGCAGGCGTCGGCGGCGGAGGAGGAGATGCGGCGGAGCAGCCAGGCGGGGCCGGGGGCGTGGACGGAGAGGGATCGGATGGTGAGGAGGCGGCCTGTGGAGTGGTCGAGGCGGCGGAACAGGGTGTCGACGGAGAGGACGTGGGGGAGGAGGCGGCGGGCGGCGCCGTCGGTGAACTTGCGGAAGCAGGCCGAGGTGACCCGCTCCCATGGGTGGTGGTAGACGTGATCTTGCGTGTACGCCTTCACCATTTTTATTTTCTTGTCCTGCTCTTGGTCTTGGTCTTGGTCTGTGTGAGCGAGAAATGGTGATGGTTTAGGGAAGAAGGAGGAGGCTAGCAAGCCGAGCTTGACTTTGGGCACCGAGGGGTTGACTTTTCAGGTGCTGTCCAACTGTTCGATTCGAAGGGTTTGTCACCAAAATTTCATTTATGGATTGATTACGAGTCGTGAATAAAAAAAAATAAAAAATGAACCAAAACCAACTCCGCCACAATAATTTCATTGGGTGGTTTGAAGGTTGCATCAATTGATATGGCAAATTGAGGATAAAATAATATAGGAGAAGTGTGATTTTGGTTGTTCATTTGTCTGGAACAGAGATTGTACGCTGTTTAGAGCCGAAAATGAAGGCAGGATTTATATGTAGAATCCAACAAAACTAAAAGCAAGCAAAAGTTCGCGTGTTAATATGGTAAAAAAAAAGTAGGACCTGATTTGTTGAGTTGGGCCGGAAAACGGCACATGAGGCCCACTAACATCAACAGAGGCCCAATAGGCGTTGGCCTTTTCCCGGCAAAGTTATGGCGGGAACCTACCCAAAAATGTTCCCATTTCGTTGGCTCCGCAATTGCTCGGTCGTCCCCCTTTCGGCCATCCGCTACACTTTTCGATCGCTCCCTCCCCTCCTCAGCCGTAGACATGGCCAAGAAGCGCAAATCCAAGGTTACTGCCGATCAGGACGAGGCTACTCCGTCCGAGGTTGATCATGACGCCCATGTCCCTGAAGATACTCAGAAGACCCTGTACGAGGTCGGTTTCTGCTCCCCTCTTACTTTCTACTTTGCTAACTGCTTTTATTCTTCTTTGTTACATGACCATTCTGATGTTGTAGTTGTTGAGTTAACACACGAGAGAGTAATGTCTATGTTGTGTGGAATATCTGCATCAATCTGTGGCAGTCTATTTTTCAGAAATAGTTGCATTTGTTGATAAGAAAAATATGTTTTTTTAATTTATGGCGGGGGTATCATTGATGATATTATCCCAAAGTTGTGGAAACTTGCTGAAAACTATGGGTGTAGGCATGTCAGTATTCATAGGGAATTCTAACCATCTATCAAAATAAGCATTCTTTTACAACTTTTTTTTGGTGGGGGGAATGCTGTAGAACCGTAAGATTGTAATTTTCTCGTGGTTGTAACATAAATTTCGACCTTTTCAGAAATGACGACATACGCATCTTATGCGCTACATTTGCTGTGTTTAGAACCTTTTTCTAGTGTTGCGCGACATCTTTCAAGCCATATTTGAATTTTATGGTTCCTTCTGAGCCCTATAAGCATGAATTACTTATGCACATTGAATTACATCTTTTTACATGTAGATTATTGGCGTGGAGAGAAAAGCATCACTGCAGGAAATTAAGAAAGCATACTACAAATTGGCTCTTCGTTTGCATCCTGATAAGAATCCTGGTGATGAGGTGCGACCCTGTTTTGTCCAAGTTTATGGAAATTATATTCTCTGGGTTTGTATTTTAGTATTGACATATTTGCACCTTTGTAGGAAGCCAAAGAAAAATTTCAGCACTTGCAGAAGGTGATTTCAATTCTTGGGGATGAGGAGAAGAGGGCGATCTATGATCAAACTGGTTGCATAGATGATGCTGTGAGTGGCTAATCAGATTTTAAGTTGGAATGCTGGATAATTCCATTGTTTTTATAACAAAAGGTTAAAGTAACTTCACAGGATCTTGCTGGAGATATGGCATCAAATCTGCAGGAGTATTTTCGCGCAATGTACAAAAAGGTGTTGTATGGCTCATGTAAACCCTTCTTTTGGAAATGGCTGGTGATTATAGCTTAAGCTGTCCTTTTTAGGTCACTGAAGCTGACATTGAAGAATTTGAAGCTAATTATCGAGGCTCGGAGATAGAAATAAAGGACCTGAAGGATCTGTACGTTAAATGTAAAGGAAATATGAACAGGTATGAAGTTATATATATATATATATATATATATATATATATATATTTATTTATTTATTTATATTGCTTAGTTATTGTCTGCAGCATTGGTGACAGGTTTTGTTAAGTGTCTTAAAATGTAGTTTTCCATTAGATATAATTGAACAGTCTTGTTGGGGAAACAATATTACATTGTTCATGGATCTTTGTGGCCTCTTTGAATGTGTATTTTTTTATCTTGCTTTATTCCTTTATCTGTGCCTCTGTGGCTGAACATTGTACCCTATGTAAGGTCACCTTCAGCGGCTAGTTCTGTTTGTTTCATGGTTGACTAAAAGCTTCTAATATGGACTTCCATGCTACCAAAGTTTGTGGGGAAAATTGTTTGCCTGTTGATTTGGAACTATACTTTTAAAGTTTTCATGGGATATATCTCATATGTCTTACAGTTCATGGATTATATTTACCCTTTATAGCTGAAATCTTATTAAACTATTGATGCGGGACAAATTATGGATAATTTAATCTTTTACTTAGTTTGGGAGTTTTTATATTTGCAGTTCTGTATCTGTCAGAATCATAGTTTCTTTTATAAGTATGAGTTTTATGTAATTTCCTTTTTATGTTGGATACCTATTAGAGATGGAAACCTCAACTATATATGTAGCTTATCCCCTCAATAAAATAGTTTTATGAGTTTTGAGTAAAGTGGAGAATTTTTTCCTCTTTGTGCCTGCTGACTGGTAAATCACGTTTGGTGCTGTCCCCAAACTTTGTGGTGCTGAAGCTTTAGTTATCTTCTCCCAGTGCCAACTCTGGTGGAGACCCATGGTGTCGACTCCAAGGCTGACTTATCCCATCCCACCACTTTTCTCTGCCATAGATCCCAATCAACTATTTACCAAATGATGCAGTTAATTTTCTCTAAATAAGCTTTAATGACTTGAATGAATGACCATTTTTGTTGGGTGCTGACATGCTTAGTGGTTTGACACTTTCCTGGCCTCATTTTCTTTTTGAGCTGGTGAACATTTGGCTTGTTCAAACCAAGTTCGAAAATCATTGAGCCGGCTCAGTGCTTGTTTTGTTAATTTTGTACTTGAAGTAAAACTCATCCCAATGATTAAATCATGCTAATTATAGTACTTCTTATATAAAGTAAGTAAGAATTCTTGGAATTGTCATGCATATATTTTACAGGGCCTTGTAGTACTTAAAAAGAGTAATTCCAGAAATGTGCAAGCCCTATTGCCTTTTTTATGTGTTTATGTTAGAAGGCGTTATAGTAGCTCATAATGTCATATTGCTCTTTGTCCATGTTTTCTGACAGTATCTTTTGTAGGCTTTTTTGTTCTATGATCTGTTCAGAACCAAAGCTGGACTCCCATCGATTTAAGGACATTATTGACGAAGCAATATCTTCAGGTGCGTCATAGTGCCATTAGGATTTATACAATCCCTAGCACTGTATTCCGCCTTCTGTAGTCTATTACTGCCTTCATCAGCTGCTCTGTTTGATTCCAGAAATATGAAGGCTGTTCTAATCACGTTCAATTACTTATTTACTTGTTTTATTTCGAGTGTATGGTTAGTTACAAATATTAAAATGAACTATGGCTTGTTTGTATCAACTCAGGAGAGCTGAAATCTACCAAGGCCTATCAAAAGTGGGCAAAAATAATATCTGAAACTGAACCACCTGTGAATCCTATAAAGCGAAGGCCAAAGAAGTGAGTTTTACTAGAATCTTGTGTCTACTACTACTGTGGTTTGCACTCCTGTTTTCTGTTAATATTAGCTAATTTATGTAGATCGAAGAAAGATATCAGAAAGTGATTTAGTGGCAGCAATAGTGCAGCGCAGAAGTGAGAGGAAAGAACAGTTTGAGTCCATGTTCTCTACCTGGACAAAAAAGTATGGTGAGGGTGCTTCTATCTCTGAACCCAGCGAAGAAGAATTTGAGGCTGCAAGAAAGAGACTTGAAAATAAAAGAAGCATGCTAAAAAGCATACATAGAGAATTAACAGCAGCATCATGATCCGACATCTACCCGTCTGGTTGAAAAGGTTCGTTGTAATTTACCTGTTTCATAGAAAATACCTAGGCCATTTGTACATATATATTCTATGTGTAATGTGATTTGTACGTTTGATTGCTTGTATCAAAAAATGGAGTTACATTTTTTATCATTAAACGTCCAATGCAATGCACTTCATCAAAATGGTCACTTCTGAAAGAGTCTAACAATAGAGTTTACATCTATGGTGTACATCGAATGATTCTTCTGTTTGTATGCAATGTACTTCATCAAAATGATGATATCAAGCCAATGTGGAAACTATGCATTTTGCTCTTGCTGGTCAGTTTGTCTTTCTTTTCATTGTAAACAATGTGGTCTTTGTTAATATTCTTTTGTACGTCTATCATTGCAGCATTGTTAGTTAAAGAGGAGCGTTGCAACAAAACGATTGGATCGTGCATGTGTGAAGATGTCTTCGCCCTTCTGTAGGTATCAAAATACTATCGAAATTTCAAAGGTTTTCTACAGTAGGCACTATTACGTCTATTAGATGTAGCCTGTTGCCTAGATGTTCTTTGTCCACATTAACATCAAGAGCAAGTGATGGTACCCTTTCGATCTTTGGAACTCTGAAAGCAGTTTTATGATTGACGTGGGTCGAGTTTGCCGGTATAATCAGATGACGTAAAAGGCGTGAAACTACTTTGGTTTTGGCAAACAAACGGAGAAAATGAAACGAAATGCAAGGAAGAAACACTACGCGTCGACCAATTGTGAGGTAGGCTAAAATCAGATAGCTGTTCTACCTAGAAACAAGTCGGTAATAAACACAGATAATCACAAGTCAATCCACAACATACCATACTAGTTCTAGTGTTCAAAATGATCAACTCGTATCGCCAAATCAACGCGGCGAACAAATTCTGAAGATTTTGAACACAATGGCTAAACTAGGTGATTGGTATCCCTACATCGTCGTCGTCGTCGTCGCAGTCCTAATCTTAGCCTACATGGCCATGAGGAGACAGCAAGTAGGGTGCTCGACCTTGAGGAGGGCTGCGGTGGGCATTGCCAGTTTTGGAAGTCAGCCGTTGCCTTTAACCCTCCAGATTTAACATGTTTACATATCCTTTTTCAGTCGTTCACGTACCAAATTAAGTTTAAAATTATCTTCTTCTTTTTTAATATTGAAAATTTTTTTCTGTTTATTAGAAAAAAAAACAGAGTTAAAATTCTCGGAAAATTGTGTGAGCTCGAATAAACGCTAAGTTTAAATTTTATATGGAAACATGCTTCTCTAAAGTAAACTCGATCGAATCACCGTAATTTAGAAAGGAATGGTTAACAAGGTTTTAGGCCGGGTTGCACGAATCGGCCGATTCCGTGTGGAATCGGCTGATTTAAATCGGATCGGCATCGCGCCCATCCGATTTTGGGGCCGAATTGGTCGGCCCGAATCGGTCCCGAATCGGCCGGTTTCGGCCGATTCCAACCGATTTAACTCGGAATCGGAATCGGCCGATTTAAATCGGAATCAGTTTTTTAGGAAATTACCAAAATACCTTAGGTGTGATTTTTATTAAATTATTTAAGCATGGGTAAAATAGTAATTTGGATTTTAAAAACCTAAAATCAAACCCCTCTCCCCCGCTTCCGGCATTGCGTTCGCTCCACCGCCCTCCGCCGCGCTTCCGCCGTCTGACCTCAGCTCCGTCCGACCACGCCACCGCCCGTCCGATTCCGACCTCAGCTCCGCCCTCCGCCGCGCTTCCTCCATCCGACGCTCCGCTCGATTCGGAACTCAGTTCCACCCTCCGCCGCGATTCCGCCGTCCAACGCTCCGCCCGACCTTCTGACCACGCCACCGCCGTCCGACGCTCCGCCCGATTCCGAACTCAGTTCCGCCCTCTGCCGCGATTCCACCGTCCGACGCTCTGCCCGACCTTCCAACCACGCCACCGCCATCCAACCTCAGCTCCATCCGACCACGCCACCGCCGCCCGATTTTGACCTCAGCTCCGCCCTCCGCCGCACTTTCGACCAAAAATTTGGGTAAATTTGGATTTTTTTATTGAAATTGAATATTGTGATATGCAAATTGTTATTTATGATGTTCTAATTGATTAATATGATGTGCAAATTGTGATGTCCAAATTGAAATTTTGTGCGTGTGGTAAATTGTGATGTGCGTGTATGTGCTATGTGCAAATCGTGATGTGCAAATTGTGATGTGTTAATATAGCTTGGAAGTCTTGAAAATTTGCTTGGTAGTGGTCTGATTGATGATGAATTTTTTGGTGTGCTGGTGTTGATATGATAGGGCTTTTAGGAACTGTAATTGACGGTTTTTGCAATTAATTGTCTTTGCCTTGGTGTTCAGTTTGCTACAAATTTAACTACAGAGTCATTTGAAGTTATCAAAATTTCGAGATATTAGGGAAGATGGATTTTGGATGGGAATATGGCACACCACTTGATGCATCTAAGAAGCAAGTCATCTGTAACTTTTGCGAAAAAACCATAAGTGGAGGGGTATATCGCTTCAATCAATATATTGCTGGACTCAAAGGAAATGTTACTGCTTGTAAGAAAGTTCCTGAAGCAGATGCACAAAAAATGAAAGATTATTTCAAAGGTGTGGAAAAGGCCAAGAAAGAAAAACAAAGGATTAGAGAAGAAATAGGGTCATATGGTTTGAAGGACTCAGATATGGAAGAGATGGAAGTTCGAGAGCAAAGTGTTGGGTGCTCTAAGTCAACTACGAAGAGGAAGGCACCTATTTTTAAAAGTGAAAAGAAGAATACATCGGGTCAAATGAAAATTTCTACGGCAATAGAAAAGAAAGCAAAAGAGCACTTACACACAGCCATTGCTCGATTCTTCTATCACTGTGTCATTCCTTTCCATGTTGTAGACTCGCCTTACTTTCAGAAAATGATTGATGTGGCAAGTAAATATGGTAATCAAGGGATCAAACCTCCGGGCAGAAATTCTTTGTCAGGCAATCTTCTTACTGCTGAAGTGGCTTCCATAAATGCTAGTTTAGAGGATATAAAAATATCTTGGAAGACAACAGGCTGTTCTATTATGTCTGACGGGTGGACCAATCAATCCGGTAGAACTTTGATCAACTTTCTAGTTTACTGCCCAAGAGGAATGTATTTCCTTGGATCAGTGGATGCTTCACACAAAAAAAGGATGCTACGTATTTGTTTAGTTTACTGGACAAAGTAGTTGAAGAAGTTGGGGAGGAAAACGTTGTGCAAGTCATTACTGATAATGCGTCGGCATACAAAGCTGCAGGGAAGATGCTAGAACAGAAGAGACCGCATCTATTTTGGACTCCGTGTGCTGCCCATTGTATAAACTTGATGCTGAAGGACTTTGCAAAAATTAAGAAAGTTGAAACATGTATTATGAATGCACAAAAAATCACCAAACTTATATACAACCACTCATGGTTGTTGGCTCTTATGAGGAATAATTTCACAAATGGACATGAATTGGTGAGACCTGGGGCAACTCGATTTGCTACTCATTTTTTGACGATTGCTAGTTTCCTGGAACACAAGCAGGCTCTGAAAAAGATGTTTGTTTCTGAAATGTATTCATCATCGAAGTTTGCAAAAGATGAGGATGGAATAGCAGCTGAAAATATTGTCTTGAGTGCACATTTTTGGAAGAAGATGGAATTTGTGCATAAAACAATTGAGCCATTTGTTTGATTTTTGAGAATAGTGGATAGTGATGAAAGACCTTTGATGCCATTCATTTATGATGAAATGCAAAAGACCATAGAAAAAATAAAAGAAGTACATGTCATGAAAGTAGAGCGATACAAGTTATTTGTTGATATCATCACCAAGAGATGGGTGAATCAATTTTGTCATCTTCTTCATGCTGCAACATATATGCTTAATCCTCAAACTCGTTATCGCCCTGACTCTAACATTGTATGCTCTTATTTGACTTACATACATTTTATGATTTTTTAACAATTTCATATTGCTTGTATTTGATTGAGAATAATTTTGTAGCCAAGTGAGGTGTATTATGCATTCAATGATGTCATTTGTCGTTTGGAAGTCAATGAGGTAACTCGATCCATAGCATCTTTACAGGTCAAGATACTATTATTTTTAATTTTTATATATAAATATTTATGTATAACTAAATATGATGATTCATTTTGTTTTAATATTTTGTAGTGGTCCGATTTTGTATCTGCAAAAGGAGATTTTGGACATTCTCTTGCAATTACTAATAGAAAATTCCTCCACCCAGGTAAAATCCACTTTTCTCCAGATTTTATATTTATTGCAAGCTTATAAGTAAATCAATTTATCAAATGTAGCATCATGGTGGGAGCAACATGGTATAAGCTGCCCTGAACTACAAAAATTAGTTATTAGAATACTTAGTCAAACTTCATCATCATCGGGTTGTGAACGTAATGGAGCACTTTTGACCAAGTACATACCAAAAGAAGAAATCGATTTACAAGAAAGAGAGTAAATGATCTTGTATATGTTCATTACAACATGTGGGTCAAAGAAAACGAGTTGAGGTGGAGGCATAAATATGATGCAGTTAGTGAACATTTGAGTTTAGAAGACTCATTAGATGAGTGGGTTGGAGAAAGGGACAACCCAACCCCATCGGTATGCTTAAATAAAGCTTACATTACATTCATGATTTTGTGTATGAATTTTTTTGAATTGAAATGAATAGGGTATGACTTTTTTATGCAGGATGATTTCTTTGGTACCAATGTTGGCAACAATGATAGTGCAGATGAAGAGGCCTTTGTAGCAAATGAAAGTGGCAACACATTGAAAACTGCAATTGGATCATGTTCTACTACGTCTGATGGTTTTTCTTTGCCTCCTCTTCCTAGTGGACAAAATGTTGATATTGATATACATATTGACTCTGAACATAATTTGTCTTTGCCTCCTGAACCTGAGGGACTTCATATGAGTGGGAGTTCTATGCCTCCTTTTACGCAGGGGTCTCGTGTTAATGCAGATGATAGTCTACTAGTCCGATTGGTGATAATGATTTGGACTCCCAAGATGATTCAGATGATGAATTAGATGATTTAGTATTGAGCACTAAGTAAAATTGTGTTGAACATTCATTTTGTGGACTTGTATTAATGTCTTTTTGTTATTATTTGATAGAACACAGATGATGATATATGAACATTGTGTATATACTTATGACATTGTGGTATTCTGATGATAAATTGTGATGCTCTTTTAGGTATGTAATTAGATGAAATTGTGTTCGTTACATAAAGAATATGTTCTTCAGGTTTGTTCTTATTTGAATTACATAAAGAATATGTTCTTTCATGTATGTTCTTATTTGTTCTTTCAGGTATAACTCTACCGTTGTATTGTCATAATTACATACTTTTATGATTGTTGTATAAATACTTAAATTTGTATATTTATGTTGAGAAATTATATAATTATGTATTTCAGGTATTTTTGTTATGAGTTGGCAAATTTTGTTATATGATCGATTTGGACCGATTTAAGCCGATTCAACTGAACCAATTCCTGGCCAATTCAGACCGATTCCAATTCCGATTCCGATTCCCTGAAAAACCGATTCCGATTCATGCAACCATGGTTTTAGGCTTTGTGCTCAAAAAACTAGGCAGCCACTTACCCAAAAAAACCCACAAAATTAATATAATATATTCAATTACGGTCACAACTTATGCCTAAACTTATGTCTTTTTTGACGTGGAATTACTCTCAATAGTTGAAAGCAAGGACTCTTGAAGCAATAGGAGGTCATGGGTGATCCCTTGGAGATAGATGCATTATTTAATAGGCAAAAAGATAGAGATTGCAATCCGGGCGGAGGCCAGGTCGAAAAGAAAATCCTCTCTTTCGACCAAAGAAGAAACCCTCACTCAACTCTGCATTCTAAAAGCATGAGAGAAACGCTCAGCTTCCATTAATTACTTGCCAACTATAAATACAGATATTATCAAACATCGTAGTAATCACCGATGATTACAATCAATAAAATATTAATTCACTTCATCATCAATTCAAGATCTTAACAGTTGATTTCATACATTGATCCTCAGCCTATGGTCTGACTCCATCATCATTGTCATTATACAAGCGTATTACCAATAAAACTAAAATTAGGCGCTCGTTGTTGAGCAGTGCATTTCTCGAGCTAATATGTAGCCTAATCATGGAGTGACTTTAGAAGGCTTGATTTAGCGCTAAGAGTTGAATGTTACAGCGTCGTATGGATTTTTATATTATATGTGCTGCTTACAATTAGCAATACATGGAGTTACATATACATTGTTATATGTGGTGGTCATCCTTCGTGTGTAACATTTAATTGAAGTTAAAAAAATTGTTGTTTAAAATTTAAGACTTAAACGAGGAACTAGTTGGGTACCTAAAAATTTACAAAAAACTATATATAAACGAAATAATTTACTGGATAAAATCCATGGAAGCAAATGACATCGCTACAGTTAATTAATGATAACCCCAAAACCCAGTATAATACAGTGAAATCTTCCAAATTTAATGTGAAAATTTGTAATGAATTAAAAAAAGTTTGCGACACATTGGCGATGCTAATAACGTCACATCTGAATAGGCCCAACAATCGAAAACCCACTAACAAGCCCATTTTGGTTTACAGAAAAGCCCAATATCGTTAACGCCAATTATATATATGTTCAAGCCCATCAAATCAAACCAAACCATTTCCCTCCCAAATTCTCCGGTCATCTCCCTCCAAGAATCTCCTCCCCACCACCGCCGCCGCCGCCGACGACGCGGCCGGAGATATGGACAACGTCGCCGGATATATGGCCAACGCCGTCGCAACCATCCTCAACTGTCTCGCGTTCTTCTTGAACCTGATCTCATGCTGCTTCAACTACCGGAAAATGCTGGCGGCAATCATCACCCTCCTGACTCTGGTCGTCGCCGACGTGATCTTGATCGTCATCTCTTACAAGTCTCACATGCTCCAATCCATGTCGACGAACGGCGTCACCATTACCGCCATCCTCGTCGTTCCAACCCTCGGAGCCATCCTCTCTTGCTGGTTGCGTAATCCGGGACCGCAGGATGAAGATCTTGCTGGTGCTCTTCGGCGTCCGGTAGGCGCATCCACCTTCGCTATCTGCTTAGTCGGTGCTTCCCTGATCTTCTTCATCTACCATCTCGTATTCTATTGGACTTGATCATCATCTTGTTCCTTGCAATTTCCTTTCTTTTCTTTCAGTTCGTCTCTGTTTTCTCTGTTTTCTCCCTGTTTCGACGTTGGATACATGTGATTCCTGCGGGCAATTGTTGTTCGCATTTTTTGGCCCCTGTTCGCATGCATGGTGTGATTCGCCCCCACGTTCAACTGTTTGGTAGGGTTTTGCGGTTCTTGCAAGCAATTGAAGTTTGCAATTTTGATCTCTATTTGCATGCATGATATGATTCGTCCCACGTTCACTTGTTTCGTTGTGTTCCTGTGATTCTTGCATGCAATTGATGTTTGCAATTTTGGTCTCAGTTTGCATGCATGATATGATTTGTACCACGTTCCAGTGTTTCGTTCTTTGGTAGGATTTTAGTTTCTGCTGCCTCCTTCGAATTCGTTCCTTGTCTTGCTCTAGTTTGTTCCATCTCCAAGTGATTGGGTAGCTGATTTGATCTTCGTATTATGAGCCAGTTGATGAATCTTACCTCCAATCATAGCAATGTTCTCCTTTTTGTCTTCTTCTCCTTTCTTGAGTCACTCATCTTTGGACATGGATCGAATATCTGAATATTGATCTGAAGGAGAAATCGGCCAGAAATTCTTGCGGCTTGCTCGAGTGTGTGCATTGTTCTTCCAGTGCCCATGTTAAGAGTAATACATCAAATTCGGTTGCCAAGATGGACTTTGGTTCGAAGTACATCAATATCATTTCATATGATCAGTTGTTTCAGTTGGTAGAGGAGCATGCTTGCTGGGTTTATTCGGAAGATCATATCCCCATGGAAGTTTCCATTGATTCCCTTTTCTCTCATCACCATCCTTCTCAGTTTATTATCGGATCTTATCTGACTGAGTGAAGAAATTGGTTTGGTCAAGCTGGTCAGTTCTTTATGGAAGATGAGATATATCAACTAAAACATTGGCTCTGTTCGTGAGGATGGTAAGATGTAATGTAGATTGTAGAAGTGCTACTTTTGATTTGGGCTATCATTTGGAAGAAATGCTTGCTAACTTGGTTCAAGGTTATGCCTTATTTCCTTGTGAATTTGGTTGTGGAATGCACATGGCTATTCTTCTACATGGTAGATCATTTGTTCATTGCGGAATCTCTTTCTCCTGATCTGGTCTTCCCCTTCGGATATTTTCAGTGAAGGTATTGAGTAAAAATAAGCACTAGTTAGAATTGATTTGAAGGTTTTGAGTAAAAATTGAAGTTTGGTTCGGGCGGAGTGATATACATGCATAAGAGGGGGAGAGAAAACAAGGCATTGTCATTGGTGTGGGAGAAGGAATAGCGTTGATACTAGTAGTGAGAGGAGGAATTGGTTGAAGAGTGAGGATGACTTGTACAGAGATTTTACTCTCTTCAAATTGCTTTGCATTGAAATATAAAGAGTAAAAATCTTATAATATATTTTGGAAGAGATGATCTAATATATGTAATTAACAATCAACGATTTCTAGGAAAAATGAACAATCAAAGATTGCACATAGTAAGTTAATAAAGAATTGATTATATATATATATATATATATATATATATATATATATATATATCAAAAAGGCTACAATGTGCTGTAGCCTTTTTGCAACGCATTGCAGCGCACGGCCCATGGGTTGTTGGATGAAAATCTAATCGGGCCAATGTGTAAAACTCGCGACTCGAGTCAGAGTTTTATAGTCGTTAGCTGGTCGGTTCGACCGTGGTTCGAGTTGGTTCAGCTTTCAGAACACATGCGCGGGGCCGAGGCCGACCGTGTGCATGTGCTATGAGGGTTCATGTATACCCAAGTATCAATGATAGCGTCAGATACACATCAGCAGACTGAGTTATCAGTAGATATGAGAGTATACAGTTGATGATTTTATTTTTTATATTGTGACCATAGAATTAGTTTAGGCCGAATAACGTATTAGGATGCGTTAGATTGTATTCGGGTGGGTTATTAGCTACACAACATGTCATTTGAATGTTGTGGTGTTTTGTTTGATTTTATGGGATTTTTCCCAATTTTTCTGGATATTTTCTCAAATTTATTCTTAGTTAGTTATTATTCTTGACTCGAGCCGGTGTCGAGTCAAGTTCTATTTACAAGTTTGCCACTCTATATTTCTGATCTCCCTCCCCCACAACCCCCAACATTTTCACCACCCCAAACCCTAGCCGCCGCCCTTGAGGTTTTCGCCACCGCCACCGACGCCACCTCGCCACCGATCAACGCCGCCCAGCCAGGCCGTGCCGTCGCCTTGTCGCCTCAACCTCGCCCGGCCACCGTCCACCCGTCGCGACGCCGGAAATCGCCTTCAATTTCACGGCCGTTCCCGACGTGATTTCGCCGCCGTCTGCGTCGGACTGCCGCCACCGTGACGTCGAAGCTCTCCCCTCAACTTCCCCTACCTTTCCCCCTTACCTAGCGCCGCCGTCGAGACCGGCCGTGGGTCTGATCGGAGCCACTGACCGCCCCGACCAAACTCGACGCTGCCGTCGGTGGTCATTGCCGCCGCGACTGCCCTTGTCGTCACCACCATTGGGTCAACCTCGCCGAGACGGTGCTAACCCTTACCTCCGATTGCCCCGCTGGCGCAGTCGTCGGAAAACCACCAGCTCGCCTTCACCGCCTTCGTCCGTCGGCACCGATTTCAGCGCCGATCGCGAGGTGGCTTTTCCCTTTTTTTAGTATTATTATATGCATGTTGTGGTCATGGTAGTATATTGGAATTAATTTTATTAACTTCATGATTTTAGTTTAATTAATCGTGAATTATGATAAACATATTATGATTAGCGTAGATTGTGTTGTGTGATGTAAATGCTCACTAATGAAATTGTTAGTAAACCACTGAATAGTTAATTAAATGCTTGTTAACTAGTTAATTTATGAATTTGCATGATTTAGGTTTTGCATGCTCGTATTAAGTTAAACAGATTAAATTGATTAAATCATTGTCACCTAATTAGAATAGGTATGTTTTGAAATTGGAATTAAAAGTGCTAGGTAATAAGTAACGTATGAAATTATAAAATTATTAACTTGCTTGACAATTAGAGATTTAGTGTGATTGTTGAGATGATTGTCATGTTTGATTAGATTCATGTATGAATGTAAATATATTAGTTATATAGGCGTGCATCATATATGTATGGGCGTTAGTAAATAGTATGTTCATGTAGGTTCGTTGCAGGAGCTCGCCGTTTAGGCACGAGACTGCACTTGGAGCTTCTGATAGGTCCGTTAGGACACGCTTCTCAGGTTTTATCGCTCTACTCTATCGGTGATTTGATTTATTGATCGTAGGACGTGTTATGTGGATGATTTATCGGACCCCACCTAACACGGGTCATCTGGTCGATTGTTTTTCGGAATTAATAACCCTTGAGGATGAGATCCTTCGAGCTTGTTTTCGAAAATAAGATCCACCTCAAGTTGCCTTCGGGCCTATTATAATAAATCCCGACCCAACCCTATAAATAGTTTTATCGAGTTTTCAGTGAGACAAGAGAAGATGAATCGACTTGCACGTACCATGAGCGGATGTCGTGCCAGTCAAAGCGGGCTCTGGATTAGTGAGCAGCCTATTCTATTCCCGAGGGATCCTGATAACTCTGCGTTTGAGCTCCTCACACTCGGAGAACGTAGAGGTTTACGGGTATTGCAAAGTACAACGTATGTCCGGACTTGTGGTTCAAAGGATACTAAAGGCACATGCCTGATAGTACTCGGCCTACGTGCTCAAGGCCAGGAGTAATATGGAAGTTTAGAGAGGGCTTAGGATAAAAATTTTACGCGAAGTACTGAAAAAGAAGTGCCGAGAGCGGCACAGTACTAGATAGATCAGGATGCTGTTGAGTCAGCTGCTTAACGGCTCCTCTGTAGTTGCCCTTGTGAGAGTTCTTGAGGAAGATATATGATTGTTTACTTTCCATGAGAGTTTGCTCTCATGTTCTAGTTTGATATTAGTTATTTCCGGACTAGTGACACCCGTTGCTGACGTTTTCTTACTATATATGTAGGTGAGGAAGATGAATGGAGTATGTCGGCTTTGACGAAGGATTAGTGTTTGCATTGCACACACATACCTAGCACTGCGTCGACTTTTGCGTAAGATGTGATGTGATTGGCTGTTGTTGTAGATTTACATATTGGTGTATATATGCATGTGTTTGTGAGGCTTGTATGCGTTGTTTTAGAAATGCTTGAAAATGTTTTGAGAAAAGCTCTAATGATGTGCTATGCTGAAATGAAAAGGAACCAAATGAGCTGAGTATGAAATTGCAGGTGGGCGAGACGCCGATTGCAAAATGTGTGGAGGTTTTGGAACCCTATTGTAACGTAAATTATTGTTTTCATATATATTATATTGTGCCGTGTTTTAACTGGTTGTTCCCTTATTGCACTTTTAAGGGAGGTTTTATCCGTTTTATTTTAGGATTTTTATGAATTTTGTTACTATTTTAATTATTTTGGTGTGTGGCTATTATCATGACATTCACGTAGTATCCTACTAGGGTTTTGTATCTTATTCATACATTGTTTGCGCATTAGCGGCGTGCTCCATCTTGAGACGTCGAGAGGGTTATGTCATAGCCATTTAGGTTCTGGGTCAGCCAAATTAATCGGTTTACGAGTAGTTCGATCCTTTGTAACAGTTCCGGTTCGGGTTGAGAGTAAATTGGATTGGGGTGTTACAAGGCGGGCCGCGACGGGGTGGTGGGGGTGGTCGGTCGTGGGGCGGTGGGCGGGGTGAGGAGGGCAGGTCGTGCTGGGGGAGCCGCGACAGGGTGGCGAACGGCTTCGGTCGGGTCGGGCAGCGACGGCGGGCGGTGGGATCAGGCGGGTGGATCAGGCGGGTCGGGCGGGTCGCGGGTGGTGGCTATGGGCTTGAGGGCTATGGGCCGTTAGATTTTTATCACAACGGCCCACGGGCCGTGCGCTGCAAAAGCTGCAACGCTACGACTCACTTATATATATATATATATATATATATATATATATATATACACACACACGCTAAGTAATGAACAGCCTTAATCGTCCATTTCCGGTTGAACAATTTTAGACAATATAGTGGTCAGATAAATGAAAAGTAGTCGTCACATATAAGATGGGAATGATAATGCATATGGGATATGCATTGATGGACAGAGCGATTATTGATCAAAATTAAAAAATCAACTCTCAATTTGAAAAAAACTCTAAATTGATCATTACATCCTCCCAACTAGCTTCCCATCTTTACGTGATGCTCACTGCAGATAGAAGGCAAAGAAGGAGACAAGGGAAGCTCCCACCAAGCCCACGACTGGACCCGCAGATGTAGCACCGCTGGTGGGTGCCGGTGCTGGAGCCTCAGCAGCAAGTACTGCGGTTGCAGAAGCCGCAGCAACGAGAAGGGCACAAGAGATCTTCTTCATGTCCATGACTGTCTGGTAAAAAGGGCGTAAACCTTCGAGAAAGAATCGCCTTAAACCAGAATTGGTCGGAGGCAATCTGAGTACGCCTCCTGTAGGTGCAGCTAGCGGCCTAGAGAAGAAGGGGCTGGGAAGAATATATATATATAACGAAGCTCAAGAGGAGACTGTTTTGAGTCAGTTGGCGAGTAAGGCGGGGAGAAACTAATTTACGTTGTTGCATGGCCATGACAACAAAGATTGGCCGTAGTTTGACGATCGGTTTTAGAAGCTCCAATACCTATTCTTGCCATTGACAGTGAATCCATGATCGCCTCTTGCGGTCGTCCATCATAATTTGATACCAAGTTATAATAATTTAGAGGATCAGCTGCCATTTACTATTTCTATGAGGTGCTTGTTCCTTTCTAATCTGTATGTATCATCTATTTTTCCATGCCAAAATGTCCCCAGCAGTTTCCAGTTTTCACTCGGTTTCCCCCAAAAATAGATATGATTTTTGAGGTATATCAATATAGCATACACATTTGTGTGGCTCCCTTCAAAAAGCCACGCTATAAGCCCATATTCAGGCAACAATATCTTGATTCACCATAATCCGCCAGCAATCGATTGGCACAACATGATGCAAACCACCATTTTCGTGAAAGGCCCCGTGTCAGGGGTCGGATATAGTTTGAATAAATAGACTGGCAAAATCACCAAAGAACAAAAAAGCACATATTTCAGTCCAGGTTTAAGTTTTTTCTTCATGCAATCTTCCAGTATCGCCGTGTTGCGTAACAACCTTTTATCTGCATAAAACAAACTCCCTTATTATTCTAAATACATCGGTGCTGAGCTATGAGCCTACGGCACATAACTTAAAAAGTAAAAAACAAAGAGTGTCATCAGTCATGGTGCCAATAAGTCAGAATTCTCTTGCTAACCTTCTGCTGGCTTATCGGGAAAAAGGTTATAATCAATGAGATCAATGAAGATGTGATGAAGGGAAATTCCATTACAAGCTTGCTGTTGCTAATTTCTTCCCAAAATATAATTTGATTATTCTGCATTTGATAAAATGCCATTATAACTGATAACATCCACCATGGACCTGTGATAGAGGAATAAAAAACAAGGTAAGTACCATACCATACCACCTTAAATATTCACGTAGTCCCGTACCAGCTTATAAATGCAGTCTACTTAGGAAATCTGACAACCTGTAAATAAGACAAGCTCAGAAAAGACAGCAATTGCAATAAAAAATTTCGGTGAAACATTGAATTGAATAATAAAAACACATATAGCATCACACAAACCTAATATCTCTTGCTATTACAGCATTTCCATCTTCTGCTCCAAGATGTCTAAGAACTATCTCTTCCAAACGACCATCACGATATGCATGCTGAATAAGATTGCCACACTCAGGGAACAAATGTAGCACATCTAATGAAATCATAAAGAATCCAACGATGTAGAGGAAAATACGTCCATAAAGGAAGACGGCTAATAAATGAATATTGTCAATATTAACATCATCATCCATAACTCATCCATTAAGATGGAGCGGGCGTCAAAGGCATGGATTTTGAATTACCAATCTGATTCATTTCACATTTTAAACATGCACACTAATCTTGAGCAATACAAAGTGACAGGTTTTTATGCTGGATGCTCTTTATGGTGCAACATTCAAGAGAAGTAATAATGAGACAGAAATAAAAATGAACCACAATAGGATAAAGAAATAATTTACCCACAAAGGTCACCTTAAGTGCATTTCTACACGCACCTGAACGTTTCCATGTAAATTACAATACTAAAATACAGTGTCACAATGTATCATATAGTATAGTAAAATACACAATTTCCAAATGCAATGGGTATTGGATCAAGATTGCAACAAATTAGATGGTTATCATCACTTAATAAGTTACACATTTTGTATTCCACAGATCATGTGAGATACATGCCAAGACAAGGTTTGCTTGTTCTGGGTCTAAAAAGCATATAAAAATTTTATAAAATTTCAAACAAGAATTCCACTTCCCAGGATCTTAGATCAAGGGAAGCAGAGGCCTTATGAACAACCGGGAAACTCCAAGGACTCTGACAGGAAAAATATTTCATGATAGTGTTTAATCACTAAATTTTCTTCCGCCCCTCCCAACTACCATAAACTAATTCAAAACTCTCAACTCAAGCACTCACCACTCTTCATATCATACTGCTTACAGTTAGACGAGCAATGCCTCAGCAAGGGATTGCAATCGAGAAACACAAGTCAAGGAGTCAGTTTGATTAGAGAATTGCAAGTAGATGGGAAAAAAAGTTCAAAATTTGACAGTGATCAACTTAAGGGCTAAGCAATTTGGTCAAATTAGTTTTTATTGGAAAATTCTAGACAAGAACAATGGCTATTTCAGCATGTTTTTTTCATTTTAAAAAAAAGGTTTTCACACATTATTAAAAAAAACTTACCTTGTAAAAACAACTAGTGCCAAACGGGCAAGTTCCATTTCCGAAGTCAAAGTACCTGCAGTCAATGGACCTGCCAAGAGAATAACGAGGTAATTGAAAATTAATTTGTTTTTAAATTTATTCAATAATAAATATAAGAGATACAGTTAAAAAAAGAAGTATTTTTAAAAGGACCAATATTGAAAAATAATCATAAATAATAACTGGTAAAAAATCTCAAAAGCCAGATGACCCAAATCATCAGAGATTTAAGCATCCTCTAGTGAATGAAACACCAATTGTCAAATCAAATAGAAAAGTGATGCAAAAGCTGGTATAATTATGTAATACCTATATCTCATCCAATTAATACAAGCTTCTCTTCCAGAAAGGTATTGGCTAAAACACAAATTCAGGATTATGTTCCAAGAATCACATCACAATCTTAGAAAATTTTGAATTCTACCCAACACTTTTTAACAAATTTATTAGAAAAAATGTTAATTAATATAGGATCTGAAATCAGGTTTGATATTTGATGTAATTTAGCCACCCAAGCAGCTCGGGAAGGATGAAAGCAGAAAGCATAGGTTGTCTTAGTTAAAGTACCCACATTATTTGCGTAAAATAGTCACCATGATTAACTAATCAACCAATTAAAGAAACTAATACAAACCAGAATTTAAGTAAATGCTTCTCAATTATGAAGTACGCTTTTTAATGCCATATCAATTATCAATTCGTATTGTAATAAGCTGTAAAAACCTGCTAAATCCTAGACACCATTCTTTTTTATAATAAGAGTCACAGATTCTTACACCAAAACCAGCCCAAGCAGGGACAAGGTCTTGACAATGATGATAAGAGTCAATGACTGGATAATAAGTAAATTATTTGCCAGGAAACCTTATTAATTCGCATATATCACACTTTGATAATTGTAGAACTTTTGATTTACAATACCAATCAGTTCTATAAAGCCAAATGCTATTCAAAGTGTCAAATCAATTCTATATTGTAGTATTGAAAATCATTATTACATAGCATCTCGTGACCACCTTCTTTCAGTAAATAAAATCCAAACAAAAAGCTCCTGAAATCATAGCACAAAATATGAAAATCAAAACACACTTAATCATGGGCATGTAATTGCTCTAGTGCTTTAGCGGTTTGCTCTAAATTAATATACCTATTAAACAGGAGAAATATTGTCCCCATATCACAACAAAACTTAGTTGCATTTTCCAAGTAGTTACAATATACATACCGTAGTTACGATAGACATACCTAAGCTTTGTTTTGTAACTGCCAACTATCTCCTGCTTTTCTTCCTTGGAAAAATACCATATAACACTTGGAATCACAAAATATGAGAGTTTACGGCATATAGGGCAAGCTCTCAATGCACTGTTGACATCCATCCCAGAAGCTGGAGAATTACTGCGCCAATTCCTTATGCATGAAATGCAGAATGGGTGGTCACATTCTGACAGAATACCAAACTTCCTTTCTGCGGGAGTAGGCTTTGAAAGAACACGGTCTAAACATACACTACATTCTATCTCTTGACTATTTTTTAGTGCATCAAGACGTTTCTTGTTCAACTGGCAAAGACTGATATGATCTTCTCTTTCATCAGGTCTAAATGGATGTAAACAATGTTTTCCACATATTGAACAAAGATCTCCATGGATGTTTAGACATTTTTCTCCGTAAGGGCAGTTTCCTGCAGCAGCTAGCGAGCATATGGGAAGATCTGCAGGTTCTGTAGTGGAGGGATTAATGCTACTCTTGTTTTTAGGAATCTCAACACTTCCTTGAGATACATAATGATCCATAGAATCTCTGGTCCATGCTGGACCATCTGAAAGATAGACTGATCTACCAGAAATAGGAGGTCCTACAGAAACAGCAGAAACTGAACCAGAGTTTTCCTTCTGGACAGATACTGAATTATTAGTCATTTGAGGTGAGTGTGATGCTGATGACACCAAATTTTGTGGACGAGAAGCTTTGACATGGTCATATCTACAACGACTGCCATAAGAACAAGATCCTTTTTGATAAAACGTGCAGACCTGACAAAATGACGTGGTGTGAGTGTCTAGGAAATGAGAAGCCTTAAATGTTTAATCCAAAGGCAAATGGACATAGAGAGATAAATAAGGAGAATATTTTTTTACATTATTAGGTGGATCACTCCAGTCATGTGAAAACTCACAGAAGTCACCTTTCAGACACGCACCATGAGCAAAAAACTTGCAGAGAACCCTGCAAAAGGCAAAGAGTTACAAGTAGACCCATTACAATACTATACAAAGGAAAATTATCAAATTGTTAGGCTATTCTACATCCGCTCTGACACAAAGTGCTGCCTTTCCATTCAAATCTGTAGCGAAGATATTTTGGAAAAGGATCACCTAACTGCTTACAGTGCAGGTTTAAACCTAGAAATAATCATTGGTATGGTTATTTTTCTATTTCCAGCCACCTGATATCATGCTCTAAACCCATTAACAAATCAACAAGTAGCTGATAATAAAGTCCTCCTCTAGCCCCCAAGAAGGCTACTGTTGCAAGCATGCATAAACAAGAAGAGCCGGATGCTCATAACATATTACAAGGGCGTTCAAATTTCAAGAGAGAAGTACCGACCAAGAAACAAACATATTCCTGAATATTACATGGATGACGACGTCATTGTGCAGAGCAGCCAAAGATGAGCAAGGTTAAAAGTCTAATTGAACGTCAAAAGCCGAGTGGAAATATACAGATAAGAGCAGCAACAAAGTTAAGCACAAAAAGGTTAATGCCCTTCCAACCATCTATCTATCTGCGTATATTTGGTGAGCTGGTCCAAGATTTTGTTACAGGAAAAAAAATGGTACTCTTTCATCAATGAAAAAAGAGATAAAATCTAAAGAAAACACCAGAAACAAGTTTCATTTCATAGCATGAAAAACCACTTTTTTCATCAACTGACCCAGTCAAACAAACTGAATTAACCATTCATACAGGATTGAGAAAAGTAAAAAATTTAGCTTCAACAACGTCATAATTCCCCCCATCCGTCTACCGACTAAACATACAAGAACAGTCCCTTGCAGTAGGCTAAAGAAAACCCATCTACAAGCAACTACACCCGCAAACCAATCAACCAATCTCAAGGAAAAGAAGCTAGTAATCTCAAGATGCCAATAAGTTAAATAGAAAAATCAAATGATAAGAGAAAGAGTAAAGGAAAAAAAGTACTTCTTGGGCATGGCGACGAAGATGATGAGGGACCAGGAAGCAAAATTTCAGATGTGGATCGACGACAGTTTCTCTTTTTTCCTTCCTCTTTCTACAAATTCCAATTCCAAGGCCTCTGCTCTTTTGGCTTGGGATTTAATGTACGAGTTAGCTGGCTCCTCATTTACGATATTGCCCTTGTGAGGTCCGTTTATGCTCCAAGGTTTGGGGGCAAAAAGGGTAATGAGGATCTGGTCGATACATGGTAACATGGGTTACACTACCGTCTACATACATGTACGGGCCCGCAGACATTATCAGCATGTTCGATGCCGGGACTCTGACGTAGGAAGATTGCTCTTCAATATCTATTATCTACTACACGTACAACATCTTGTGATATACATTCACTATTTATCGAAAGCTATCCATGTGGGTTGTATTAAAATAATTGTGATGAGAAATAATCGAAGTGCAATGTTTCCAGGGTATGTCTGTAGACTGTATACATGAATATGATAGAGCATAAAAACTGATGGGTTTTTTATTTTTGAACTGTTGTAAAATATGAGTTGATTTACACTTTTTATGTTAAAAAATATATATATGGGCAGCCATCAGTTACATAGGGTGGTCAAATACCACCCCCTCTCCTTCCCAGCTCGGCATTCGATCCTCTTCTCCGTCATCTCTTCCCCATCGATTGTCCACAATTCCCGGTACGATGCCGCACACCACGCTCTCCTAACAATCATAAGAGAAAACCGGTAGAAATACGACGTACAAAGCAGACAAATGTCTATTTCATGGCGGCAACGAAGGCAATATTGAAGAGAAGGGAAGGCATGAAGGCAAGGAAAACCCCCAAACAGGGTAAAAATTCACTAAGGAGAAATTTTTTACGAAGAAGAATTACAAATTATAGTTTATAATAAATTTTTTTTCTTTCTCCACCCTAGAAGAAAATCCTTTTTATGCCCCTTTCGAACCCTTCCCTTGTGCAAGAATTAAATTATAACAAAGAAATCCATAAAATACAAATTTTATATCCCAAAAAAACTTCCAAGACGTGTTTCGTGTCGTAGTCACATCACTGGTGCCTAGGCATCCAATACCTGACATTTGGGTGCTCATGGCCCAATTAAGATTTTTTTTATTATAGGGATTCAAACTACTGAGGGCCCTCATAACCTAAATGCTCTACCGTTCATGCTTTTGTGAATGAAGCCCACACTTTTTTTCCCCTTCTTCCTACTCCACGTTCCAACAATCTTCACCTTATTGAGAAAATATACTCCATACTCTTGAACCAACACAAAAATCAACCTCATACCAAAATTGGTACAAACTCACATCTTACCAACATGGCCACAACCCCTCATGGGCTACACTCCTCATCATCTAATAATGAGACACTCTAATGAAGCCCAAACAATGCATAAACTTCTTCGAAGACACCATCTTAGTAAATATATCAACTGCATTATCCTTAATATAAATCTTTGTTAAGCTGATCAAACTATTATTAATAATTTCCCTGATTTTATGATACCTCACATCAATGCATTTAGTTCGTGCATGAAACACCTGTTTTTAGCCAAATAAATGACACTCTAATTATCACAATGTAGCTCCATCAAATTCTGAGAAACCCCCATTTCATTTACTAAACCACAAATCATACAACTTCCTTGACACACTCCACCATAATCATACACTCCGCCTCAGTTGTAGGCAAGATGACCATCAGTTGAAGCATCGACCTCTAGGAAAAAACACCTCCACCAAAAGTGAATACATAACTTGTTGTTGACCTCCCAATATCTAGATCCCTGACGTAAATTGAGTTAACAAAACCAATCAAACTATTGTCCTCATCAGTATAAACAACTCCATTATTAGTAATACCTCTCAAATACAACATAACTTATTTTATAGTATTCCAATGCCTTTTCCCTAGATTAGTCATGTACTTACTAACTACACATACAACATGAGCGATATCCAGCATTGTACAAACCATGAAATACATCCAATACCCAACAACTTGTGTATAAGAAAATTTTAACATTTCTACCATTCCACTATTTGTTTTAGGAGACATAGCCACCGAAAGTTTGAAGTGTTGAGTAAGAAGAACTGATATCGCCTTAGCCACAATTTTATTGCCTTCCGATTCCATCTAGTCTATCTCCATTCCCAGAATTTTCTTAACCTCACCTAGATATTTCATGTCAAACTCCATTGATAACTGAGACTTGAGTTTATTTACTTCAACCAAACTCTTAGTAGCAATCGGTATATCATCAACAAAAAATAGAAATTAAATATACAATATATCACCAAGTACTCTAAACTAAACATAGTTATCATACTCAAATCGAGTATATCAAACCTAAATCATAAAAGTATCAAACCTTTTATACCACTAACAAGGAAACTGTTTCAATCTATATAGTGATTTTTTTAATTTGTACACCATGTGTTCCTTGCCATATTCCATAAAGCCCTCAGGTTGATGCATGAAAATTTGCTCCTCCAAATCTCTATGAAAAAATGTTATTCTCACATCCAATTGTTTAAATTCCAGATCATGCATTGCCACCAAGGCCAAAATCACTATGATTGATGTATGTTTGACCACCGGTAAGAATATTTTATTATAGTCCTTACCCTCTTGCTGAGCATAGCCCTTTGCTATTAATCGAGCCTTATATTTTTCTCCATCTTTCTAAAAAATTGCCTATTTTTTTCAAAACACCTACTTGCGACCTATTACCTTCCTTCATTTTGGTGGCTCCCCCAAATTCTAAGCCTCATTTTTGTGAAGAGACTTGAGTTATTCCATCATTATCATCATCCATCGACTTCTTTCCTAACTATGCATGACCTCCTTATAGGAAGTTGGATCATGATTCCTTACCATCAAAGCAAAAGCAATGGTGCCTTCAAACCTGAGTCAGATCGGAGGATGTATCTTCATCCTCTCTTGGTCTTTAGTCAAGGAACAGGTCTGCAAATGCTCCTCATTTTGAGTACCTCTAAATGGTGCATCCTCATGAGATGGTTTAACAGGTTCCACCTCAATCGAAAATTTTGTAGAAGCAGTTCTCACATTTAGCTCCACTAGAACAATGTTCTTATCCACATCAACCTTACCTTCTACTAGATTCACATGCAATTAGCTCTATTTTAACATGTGCTTCCCATCAAAGATAACATCTTTGTTGATTATAACCTTCTTTGATGTTGTATCCCACAACTTAAAGCCCTTCATGCCTTACTTGAACCCAAGAAATACACACTCCCTTGACTTAAAGTCCAGCTTAGATTGTTGTGTATTCAGTATATGCACAAATCATGGACAACAAAAGACTTTCAAATCATAATAATCAACCAGTTTACCTGTCTATATTTCTTCTCAATCTTTCCCTCTAGTACAACATGAGGTGACCTATTGATGATGAAACGTGTAACATATTCACTGCCTCAACCCAGAATATCTTAGGTAACCTTGTATTTGGCCTCATACACTTTACCTTCTCCAACAAAGTCTTGTTTATCTTTTCAGCAACATTGTTCTACTGAGGTGTGTATGGTGTTATGAAATATCGGTTTACACCTTCTTGCTGATAGAAATCAACAAATTTCTTGGACTTATACTCACCACCATTATCAGACCTCAAATACCCGAGCTTCTTTCCTATTTGAGTTTTCACATCCACCTTCCACTATTTAAATATGGAGAAAGCTTCATCATTATGCTTCATGAAGTATACCCAAACCTTCTTGGTAAAATCATCTATCAAGCTAATCAAATATGCACCACCACCATGAGATTTCACAAATATTGGCCTCCATACATCAATATAAACATAGTCCAAGACAGAACTACTAGTATGAGATTCAGGTGATCAAAACTATACCTTTGCTTGCTTGCCAAGGCCACATTACTTATAGGAGTTGAGATGACATGTCTTCAAACCTTTGAGTAAATTCCTACTCTGCAGTTTAGTCATGCCTTCTCACTCATATTATTTATCTTCAAATGCCTAAGCAAAGTGTTCTTCGTGTCCTTCTTGGAATTAGACACTGCAGTAGTACCAACAACCCTGTGTCCCTGTAGCATATATAAATTTTTGTTCTTTTGGCTTTTCATGATCAATGATGATCTCTTAGTAACCTTCATATGTAAAACCCATGATTCGAGTCAGGGTTTTATATTCAGAACCGGTCGGTTCGACCGTTATTTTTGAGTCGAGTCAGTTTCAGGACACGTGTACCGAGTCGATGCCGGTCGCGTGTATGAGCTATGAGGGTCATGCGTACCCAAGTATATGATAATAACATTATGAACACACCAGAACAGAATGACTTATCAGAATATATAAGAGTATGCCACTTATGTTTTTTTTATTTTTATATATAGTAGACCATAGAATTAGTTTTAGGCCGTTTACCGCATTAAGACGTGTTACGAGCAGTTTGGGTGGGTTAATAGTTCTAGAGCATATCATTATGATGTTTTGGTGTTTGTTTGATTTTACAGGATTTTTCCTATTTTTTATGATTTTTTAAGGATTTAATACGACTTAGTTATTATACTTAACTCGAGCCAGAGACGAGTCAAGTCTTATTTATGAAATTGCCACCCAGTTATTTTTTCTCCCCTCCCGACATCTTCTTTCCAAACCCTTGACCTGACGTCGCCCCCGTGGAGCGTCGCCGCCGCCCGGCTGCCGATCGTCACCTCCTAGCCCCGCCACAGCGTCATCGTGCCGCCTCGACCAGTCTCGACCGCCATTTGGCTGCCGCGACGCTGGATCGGCGCGCCAAGCGCCGCACCCGCGTTGCGCTCGCGTCATAAACTAAGACATGATGACAAGAGGTGAGATGTAGATCAGAATGCGCAGCAGAAGTGTGGCCCAAGTTCTATAATGAATATACAATATATTAGATTATGTATGATTAAAATTGTTGATATATGCATATATATTGGTATATATTGTAACACCCCAAATCCGGTTCACGCTCGTGAACCGAACTGGCATGTTACATGCCCCGATTAGGTCGGCTAACTCGAACCTAACTCATGCGGATCTAATCTCGGCGTCTTAAGATAAAGATACGATCCGTCATGAATGAATGCATGCACAAAATCCTAATATAGTACTACATGAATGACATGCAAATTAAATTTCACACCATCACAATTACGAGCAAAATCGATGAAAATTTTGAAGTAAAACTGACAGAGTCTCCCCTAAAAGTGCAATTATGGGCCCACCCTGTCAAAATAATATATATACAAATATATCGGTATGCATTAACAATCACACAGAATCTCATTTATTACATATTCATTTTGAAGCTTGGGTCTCAACCCACTACGCTTCCGCTGCTCAACTCTGATCATATTTTGCATTCTGTTATCGTGTCTTAGCATTTCATTCACATCATATCATCATACTCAAACATTTAATCATGTCATTCACAATATAATAACATAATAATACAATATTAAACATTCAGAGATCTAACATGTGTGTGTGCACAAGACCTCATTGCTCCTCCGTCCAAGCTGGCTCCTCCAACTCGTGATTATTACCTACATATAGTATAAAAACACATCAGTAACAAGTGTTACTGGTCCGGAAAATAAAATAACTATAACAAGCTGGCTATGAGAGCAAACTCTCATATGAAAGAAAACATCATATACTCCACGTGAACACTTTGAAGGGCACTACTGAGGAGCCACTGGGCTGCAGACCCGGTATCATCCCGAACTTACTGATCTGCTGCTGGTACTGTGCCGCTCTCGGCACTTCTTTTTCAGTACTTCTCGTGAAACTTTATCCTAAGCCCTCTCCGTACCTCCATATTTCTCCTGGCCTTGAGCACGAAGGCCGAGTACTCTCAGGCAGTCGCCTTTAGTACCCTTTGAACCACAAGTCCAGACATGCGCTGTACTAAACAGTACCCGTAAACCTCCACGTTCTCCGGGTGTGAGGAACTCAAACGCGGAGTTGTCAGGATCCCTCGGGAATGGAACAGTCCGCTGGCACTAATCCAGAGCCCGCTTTGACTGTCACGGCATCCTCTGCATGGTACGTGCAGTCGATTTCTCCATCTCTCGTCTCACTGAAAACGCGAAAACTATATATATATAGGCTTGGGTAGGGAGTTATATAATAGGCCCGAAGGCAACTTTTGGTGGATCTTGTTTTCGAAATCAACCTCGAGGGATCTCATCCTCGAGGGGTTATTAATCCGGAAAATGTTCGGTTAAATGGCCCGAGTTAAGTGGGATCCGATAAAACGCCACTTAACCCGTCCTGCAGAGCATTAAAACAAACATACAATAGAAAAGAGTAAAACAGACGAGTCCTAAACGGACCTGGTAGAAGCTCCAAGCGTGTCATCGCGCCTAGGCGGCGAGCTCCTACTCCGTACCTACACATCAAAACTAAATACTAACGCCCGCTAACTAAATGATGCATCAAATCCGACATGACCATCACACCACAATACAAACATCAACCATAACAATCAACAATTATAAATGTAAAAATAATTCCAACTTATCCTATTAACACCTATTTTTATTATATTTCCTAAGTTACGTTGTACTCGATTATCATACTCAAATTTACTTTACTTCATTAGCTCATTTAACCTTCATTCCCTGTTAATCACATCATGCACATGTTTACTTCATTCATAATCTTAACATTCATCATAATAATTAATCAACCCTAGCATGCTATGCTAACAATTATCATCAATTTTAAATAAATCAATCGGAGGTAATTATACCTCACGTTGTCGACAATCGGCGACGGTTAGGGTTCCGTCGCGTGTCTCGGAACTCAAATTCGGCGCTCATCGGCGTCCGAAGCTCGATCGGGCTCGACTGGGTGAGCCCTGCGGAAGATCCGGTGAATTCCAGTGAATTCCAGAAATTCCGGTTTTCCGGCAGCTGCTGGCGGTTTTCCGGCGGCTTCCGGTGGTTTTCCGGCGACAATCGCCGGTGGCGTTTATTGGCCGGAAAGTGGTCGTGTTGGGTACCCTCGGAACCGGCTCGGCGAGCCCGACTCATCTATGACATCAGCGTGGCCAATGGAGGCGGCGGCTCGCCGAAAAATGGCAAAACAGAGCCGGCGGCGATGGGTCGCTAGATCCGGCCGGCCAGGGCGGCGATGGCCTCTGCTCCGGTCGAGGAAGGTAGCTGGAGGGCCAAGGACGACGAGCCGACCACCTGATCGTGGTGGCGACGGTCGGCGGCGGCGCGATCGGCGACGCAAGCGCTGCGTCACTGCGGCGATTCCTCGCGTTGCGGCGGCCAGCTCGTGGCCGGGCCTGGTCGTGGCGGCAGGGCGACGCCGTGGCCGTGCTGGGCGGCGTCGATCGGCGGCCAGGCGGCGTCGGCCGTGGCGGCGGTGGCGCGCGAACAGGGGCGGCGCGGCAGGCTAGGGTTAGGGCGTGGGGGTGTGTGGTGGCAAAATCGTAAATATTACTTGACTCGTCTCCGACTCGAGTCAAAAATAATATTTAAGTCGTAAAATAAATTCCACAAAAATATGGGAAAAATCCCATAAAATCAAACAACACCAAAAAATCATAATGATATGCTCTAGAACTATCAACCCACCCAAAATGCCCATAACGCGTCCTAACGCGGGTAACGACCTAAAACTAATTCTACGATCCATTACATATCATAATAAAAAATGAACTGCATACTCTCATATATTCTGATAACTCATTCTTTTCTGCTGTGTTCATGACATTATCATCATATACTTGGGTACACATGACCCTCATGGCTCATACACGAGACCGGCGTCGGCTCAGTACACGTGTTCTGAAACTGACTCGACTCAAAAATAACGGTCGAACCGACCGGTTCTGAATATAAAACCCTGACTCAAATCATGGGTTTTACATATATTGTTTTGACAGGGTGGACCCTAATTGCACTTTTAGGGGATACTTTGTCCGTTTTATTTTAGAATTTATATTGAGTTTGATCGTAATTGTATTGGTGTGTGCTTGAATTGCATGTCATTCATGTAGTACCATGTTAGGGTTTGTGCATTCATCAATACATTGCGAGTTGTATCTTCATCTTAAGACGCCGAGATTGGATCCGCATGAGTTAGGTTCAGGTTAGATGATCTAACTGGGGTCTATAACATGCCGGTTCGGTTCACGAGCGTGAACCAGATTTGGGGTGTTACAAAATTGGTATCAGATCCACTCTCGGCTGATTAAGATGTATGATATTTTTATAGGTGATGTGTGTGCAAAGACTGCTCTAAGTCCAGCTGGCAGGTATGTTTCTGTATATTTTCTTTACATGCATATTTTTCTTCATAAGTTGTGTGGAGAACAGCGTATTCAGGGCTTGATCAGAAATATGTGGATTTGACCTTAGTAAATCTGACAGGTTATGGATTTTTATCATGATATCAGACTGTTTGGTTAGTTAGATGTGAGCAGGGTATGTCGTAGTGTTAGCAGAGGTAGAATGGGTATAAGATCCCATTTTATACCAGATCTAGATGTCAGTAGATGTTAGCAGGAATCTGACAGGATTGTCATGATGGGCTTAGAGACCCACTAGTTCTGTCCATCGCATAAGTGAATTGGATGATTGACCAGGTGTTCGTGTCTTGCATGTCACCACATTAGTCCTGTTTCCACGGGACATGGTGCACATGATGGGAATAAGTTAAAAGAAAAGGGGTAACAGTAAGGAGCTTGAAGTATAGAGTTACTGGCAAGATGGTTGGCACATGAGATGGCCCACTTCCAGAAGATAGTGATGAATGAGGATGAGTAGTGTGGTGGATCGACAGTTTGTTTAGCACTTCACCACCTCCCCTCTTCCACTAGTTTATGATCTACGGGCAACAGTTTTGGCTTCACTTGCCAGACATAGGTCTCAATATGACAAGGAAAAGATTAGGATCACCATTGCTTATGAGATCAGATAATTCACATGATTCCACCAGAGATAAGGCACCAAATCAGTGATTGTTGTTTAAGGGCCAATCAACACTGATAGAGTAGCCACTCCAGATTTCAGGAGATTACAGTGAGTTCAGTATAGGTTTACCATCATATGTGTCAGTACATGATCCAAACCCCTCTGGATTAGACACGTATAGTTGGACAACCTGAGCCTAGTTGTTAGCAGCCAAGATATGTCAGAGAGAGTAGAGTGGATTTACAGTGTATACAAGCAAGATCAGATTTTTAGTATCTAGATAGAACTGTTACCGACAGAGTTGCACAACCACCGACCGAGTGCACAACCTCCAACCGAGTGCACAACCGCCGACCGAGTGCACAACCACTGACCGAATGCACAACCACCGACCGAGTTGCACAACCGCCGACCGAGTTGCACGACCACCGACCGAGTCACACAACCATTGCTGAGGTGCACAACTGCCGTCTGAGATGCACTACCACTGACCGAAGATGCACTACCGTCGTTCGTGTATAGCTCATCCACCAACCAAGTAGATTAGTTAGAGCTTAGTAGGGCTAGAACTTGAGGAAAAAGATATAGCTACAATGGAAATTAGCAGAACATAGAAGAGTTAGGAAAACTAAGGTTATTTGGATGAGATAGCATAGGATCCAACTTCACAGCTCTCTTGCAATAATTGTCTTGACCTGACACCCTTGGGTCAGATGTATATTGCAAGGAATGTTAGTGACAGTCTTATAGGGATGCGCATGGACAGAATCAGGGGACATGACAGTATGACCTCCAGATGGGACGGTCACAATGATTAGATTGTGCAAATTGCATTATAATACATGCATGGGCCACAACCAGCATACATAGATCAGATGGTTAGTAGACGGTCGCACTCCGTTGAACCCATTTAGCAATTGGCTAGTAGACGGTAGGAGTTTGACTTGTATTAGAGGATTGAGCATTGATAGAAGGTTAGTGACGAAGTGTCCTTTAGAAGGATAGTGATTCCCTTGTGTTTCGCCAGCACGATTAGGTTCTCACCTTGAACTATAGGGTTGAGCCTTACCCTGAGGATAGAGGTACCCTCATGACACTGATTAAGGTTTACAATGCAGGTAGATGTTGTAGACCGATCGTCCGATGAGGATTCTACCCCAGCATGAGAGTGATGTAGACAGAAACTTCAGACAGAACAGGCTATACTGACCAGACAGAGTGATATCAATGTATGCTCATCTTTATTGATAGCCTTGCTTGAGAGTCTACAACAGCGGTAGTAGTCATGTGGGTCAAAATTAGTATTACAAATCGGTACGGGACGGCAGGTCACACACCACTGAAGAGCGAACGAGACACGTGCCGAACCTCATTATGAGTCCCATAAACTTGAGGGGAGACAGTAGTTCTTTGGGTCGTTTGAACCCCGCCCATTTAAAAGTGCGTGACTAGTACAGTATCGAAAAACATGTGCCTACTGTTAGCTGATTGAACTAGAGCCACTTAGGAGCCATTTCTGAGATTCGTCATTGATTGACTGTTCCACAGCCTGATCACATGTGGCATAGTGAATCATGGTGATCTTAGAGACAAGTCCATAGACCTACCGATATTTTGGTCACCTAGTACGCTACATAGGGATTTCATCTCCCTTGCCATTTGTATGATACCCAGACCTTACCGTAGATCAGAGTAACATACCTATGTAGTAGGCTTTTCTTAACCTAGTGGATTCTGTAACGACCCAGCCCAAAGTGCAACGTAATGGGCTAAGTCATTTCTTTAAAATGGGTACCCCGAAAGTTAAAGATCTCTAGTCAATTCCCACTTATAAACAGGATCTTCTCCCAGTAGGTATTAGATGTGGGACTAAGTTGAAGGATCTCACAGATTCCCTCGTTTACCTGACATCAGACACCACATGTGAGGATGAGGTATTACCTTGCGAGATTTCTTGAGTAGGGGGACCAGATTTCCACGAGATTCAACCTCTTTTCCTATAACCTAGAGATGTTAGATAGAGTGGAGTTTTTACTCGAGAATTTCCACTCACCCCTTTAGATATATCAGTTTTACCATCAGTTTATCCAGATGATTGAGATGAGTATATATTGACCAGAGCACATGCCACAGACCAGATGCAGGCTCTACAGACCATGCAGAGTATGTTATCATACTCCTTGAGACACACTGTGTATGTACAGGTGTTCTCACTTCCTTTCAGCAGTAGTTAGTGGTTGTATAGATAGCCACCCGAGCCATAGTATACAGTAGATTTGTAAAACCCGTGACTCGAGTCAGAGTTTTACGTTACCGAACCAGTCGGTTCAACCGTTGGTTCGAGTCGAGTCAGTTTCATGAACCGCGTGCTGAGTCGAGACCAGCTGTGAGTTTTGAGCGATGAGAGTCAGGTGTACTTGAATATATGATGATAACATCAAAAATATGGTGAGAAATGAGTTATCAGAATATGTAAAAGTATGCAGTATTTTTTTCTTTTATATGTTTGATCATAGAAATAGTTTTAGGCCAAATAACGCATTAGGACGCGTTTGATTATATTCGGGTGGGTTATTAGTTATAGAGCATGCCATTTGGATGTTGTTGTGTTTGTTTTATTTTATGTAATTTTTCCATATTTTTCTAGAATTTTTTTAAAATTTATTACGAACTAGTTATTATTTTGACTCGAGTTGAAATCGAGTCAATACTAAATTACGAGTTTGCCATTGAGAACACTTCTTCTCCCTCCCGACCCTTCTTCCACCCAAACCCTCGCCGCCACTGTGGTGTGCTGCCGCCACCGCCGCCGACGCCGTGCTACCGCCGATCGTCGCCGTGCTGCCGCCGATCGTCGCCGTGCTGCCGCCGATCGTCGCCGCACCGCCTTTCCGTGCCGTTACCGTGCCGCCACGACCAACCCCGGCCAGCAA